>JAXGGA010001096.1:0-169549 GCA_038373865.1 Uloborus plumipes
AGCGTACTAGAAATTTGATCTTTTGAATACTATAACGCTTTCTTTGAAATTAAGGTCACAATAAGGTTCAAGCATTTGTGGAATTTATTTTTTATATTTCTTGTTCGTTCCTTGGCAAAGAATTAAATTAAGTGCTAAGAATTCTTGCAAATGATGATATTTCAATTTGGAAACAATGTACATAAACTAAGGCAGTCCAAAATGAAATAGGAAATAAACTTTGATTATCGTGAAATGCGTGTCTTCGAAGTAGATACGGGTCATTCCATGTCAAGTGATCCACCGTTTTTTACCTTACATTTTTGTATTTCTTTCAAATTTGGCTCATCAATTGTACCCCTTGAGGTAATCAAAAGTCTCAATTTTTAGATTTTTATCTCTATTCTTTTTTCATTTATAAGACTTTGAACTTTGGAAAAACCCTCGTTTTTCCATGGCTAAGGGAAGATAAAAGGGACCATAACTCGGCGCCAAAAATAGATAGAACGATTTGGTAAATGGCATTTTAAAGTACGTTAGTTGCCGCTTAATTTGATATGCAACATGACTAATTTGATAAAAAAATTTTTCTTTTTCAAAAGATAAAATTTAAATTTCAAATTTTAATTTCTCGAAAAACATATAATGAATTTTTTTCAAAAAATACTCAAAAATTTTTGTGTATTTTATCTATGTTTGTACAAATTTTTAGATTGGGATCTCAATAGGATCATATTTTTTTGAATTTTTGAATAAAACTGTATAGGAAAAAAATGATATTTTTTAGATTCTATTTATTTAAATACTAAGTTATCTTGCTTGTACTGGTCTAAAAAGTAGTAAACAAACATGAATATGTTTAAAGTGAGCTGGCATGAGCTTATAGATTTGTCAGGTTCACCCCCTCACCCCTTCCTCCCCCGCACAACCACTCTTTTTTAATTCAAAACTGTTAAAAATGTTAAAAAAACTCTTTGATACAAAAATGAATAGTAAACTTATTTTAAAGTTGATAAATGGGTTTCCTTATAACTAGACGAAGAACCCCCTCCTCCACCCAAATATACCATTAACGCTGTACTATTATGACATCTAACCTGGGGATTAAATTGACTATTATTTTTACTCTAGGTAAGTGAGCTAGCATTAACTTGTAAATTGGTCAGCTCCCCCTCCCTTCCTTCCCGACCCAATCATTTTTTCCCCCAAACTATTTCAAATGCTAAAAAAAAGCTTTTTGATACAAAATGAACAGTAAACTTATTTAAAGTTGGTAAATGGGTTTCCTTATAACAAGACAAAGTAAAAGCCTTTCCCCCACCCAAATATACCATTAACGCTACACTAATATGACGTCTCACCTGGGGATTGATTTGAGGATTGTTTTCCCCCTAAGTATATATTCTTTTTCAGACGAAGTGTTTCTTTTTTCAATCCGACCTTCACAAAGTGTACTTCCATTCAATATCTGAATTTAAACTTATGATTCATTTCATCCCCTCCCCCAGCACCAATCTTCAATTTTAGAGGAAGAAAAGAAACGGTTCGCCCTAAGATCATAGCAAACAGCAAAATAGCACTGTTTCCCTTGTTCTCATAATGTTTTTTCCCATTATTTTCACACAAAACTGAAAAGAAATCAAAGTATCAGGTAATATGTCAGTCCCCATCACTGCCTTTCCTTTCTCTTGTTGGACAAAGCTCATGAGCTAATAGGAAAGAGTAACAAACAGAACAAACTGAAACACTACCAGACATCAGTAGAGACTAAGGCTTTGAAATGGGGTTAGGTGGGATGATAAAAAAATAAAATTTTGGAGCGGGAAGGTAGGAAAAGGGGAGGAGCAATCTGTACAGAAGTTAAACAACATGAGAAATTATGATCAAAAAAGCAGTGTTTGTTTAATATATGTACATACGAGTAGATATATCTTGCTGCATTAATTTCCTTTACAACAAAATGAAAAAGAACACAAACAATTTAAAAAAATAAATAACGGCTGCACACTAGATAATGTGGGAAGATAGATGGGGACACAGACATATGATCTGATATTTTGATTTATTTTCAGTTTTGTGCGAAAAGAATAGACAAAACGATGAGAACAAGGAGAAACAGTGCTATTTTGCTGTTTGCTAAGATCTTGGGGCGACCCATTTATTTCCTCCCTTCAAAATTGAAGATTGGTGCTGGGGTAAGAGATGAAATGAATCATAAAGTTACATTTCAGATATTGAATGGAAGTACACTTTAAAGTTCGGATCGAAAAGAAACACTTCGTCTGAAAAACAATATATATAGGGGAGAGTGGTAATGAATGAGCCACTTTTTGGTTTTGAATTTTTGTAATTTTTTCTAACACTTTGTTTTAACTCTAAATTGGTGTTTTAGTTACTTTACTTCTCTGGCTATCTAAAAAAGTCATAAAAGTTGGATTAGCACCTGTCTATAATGAATTATAATAGAAAATAAAAAGTTTGAAGTTTGGCCCATTCAACCCCACCTATGGGGATGAATGGGCCATCAAAGGTAATGAATGGGCCACTAAATGAATTCAATGAAAACATGTGGATTTAATCTTTTGTTTGCTGAATATGACAAAATAAATGTGGCACTTGACATGATGATACAAAATCATACTGATTTAAAATTATATAAACATCAAAACTGATGCAATTAAAATAAAACTGATGCATACCAATTGTAGCAGAAAAATGACTAAATAATGAGATTGTAAGAATTAAATAACATCAAATATAGATAAAAAAAATAACAGATAATACACACTATGATAAACAAAATTTATATATTTAAAAAATAATATTAAAAATCACTTTAAAAAATTCATCTTCATTTTCAAACTTGTCAAAATTCATTTTTTTTTTTTAAATTTACTAGACATCGGGAATAAGAAATATCTAACTTAAGTTACCAAGAAAGGAAATGAAATCGTACTGTGAGGAATATAATATGAATGAGAGAGGGGGGCTTTTTCAAGCCACGCACTGCGACCAGAGGTCTATTGTACTATAGGAATATAATATAGATCTGCAAATTATATTTAGAAGTTACTACAAGCCTATTTTGACGACAGTAATCTTAATCTATCTATGACAGTCAGTTGTGTTTCATATTAATGCGATAATCCAAAGAAAAGGAAGAAAAACAATATTTAGTTGGCCCATTCATTACCATGACATAGTGGCCCATTCAACCCCACCTATACTTTTGAAATACATTTAGGTTTTTTGAGTACATTGAATTTAGATAACATCAAAATACATCTTAAGATTAGTTTATAGATGTGGAAAGACTAGCTTATACATACACTGGCGGAAAAAAAAAATCCCAACACCAAGAAAGACTATTGTTAGATAAACGAAATTTGATAGGCGTATTTATACAAGTGAAAGATGACATCGATTGAAATTTCACGCTCCGTGCATAAATGTGGCGCAGCTGGCGTCACTCAGATCATGCAAATAGGGCTTGTTTCAAAAGAGTGTTGTGGAGCTCGTGAGTATCATTTTTCCGTGAAATTTGACGAATTGCGTTCATGTTAACCAGGAATACCTTCAAGAAGACGAAGAAGTCATTATCATCAGCTCATCGAGTTTAAACGAGGTCGTACAATTTGGCTACGAGAAGGCGGATTTTCATTTCGCGATATTGCAGAAAAATTTGGGTGGGAATGTTTCCACCATGCATGATTATTGGAAGCTATGGTCAAGGGATGGTACTACATGAAGAAGATCGAGTTCCGAGCTGCCACGTGGCATGACTGAGAAGGAAGATCGCCGAATCTTGCGAACGGCTACGGCGCATCGTACTGCATCTGCTGCTGAAATTCGAGCTGCAGTTGATACCGTCGTGACCCAAGGAACGATAAGAAACTGTTTACTTCAAATACAGCTCCGAGCCAGGCAGCCTGTAGCCGGCATTCCATTGAATGCAAACCATTGCCGTTTCCGACGACAGTGGTGCCAAGACAGAGCTCACTGGAGGTCGGAGAGCAGATCTGTTGTAATTTTTTATGAAAACAGATTCTGCCTTAGTGCCAGTGGTGGCTGCATATTGGTCAGAAGAAGGCCAGGGGACCGCCTGCATCCAATCGGTCTACTGCCTAGACACACGGAACCCACACCTGGAGTCATAGTCTCTGGAGCAATTTCCTACGACAGCAAGGGCACTCTTGTAGTTATCCCAAACCACTGACTGAAAATTTGTCGTCAGTCTGGTAATTTAACCAGTAGTATAGCCCTTCATGAGTAGCATTCAAGGGGGAGTTTTCTAACACGATAACGCTCGCCCTCACATCGCTGCTGTAACGCAATGTGCTCTACAGAGTGCTGACTTGTTACCATGACCTGCAAAAACACCAGGTCTGTCGTCAATTGATGACGTATGGGATATCGTTGGACAGCACCTCGAGCATCATCCACAGTCAACAATGACAGTCCTTATATTGACACAACAAGTGCAACAAGAATGACACTCCATACCACAAAATGACATTCGGCACCTGTATGACATAATGCATGCACGCTTTCAGGCTTGCCTTCAAAATTCTGGAGGTTACACCCTCTATTAAATTAACATAATTTTACATTTGCACAGCATTTTCTTGAGCTTAAATTAGACAGTGATCTTGTACATTTATTCAATTAGACATGTTAACTAGACAATTGCATTACCCAAATTTCATTACTCTACAGTAATTTTTTCTTGTAGTCCGGGAGCTAACTGTCAAAAATCAATGGAATACTGCAAATCGTGATAAGAAGATGCCACTTGGTAGGAATGTTGCTAATGGCTATACAATGAAATTAAGACCCAGAGGCACTTTCAAAAACCGTTTTAATCTAAGATGGCGGCGTTTTTCAAAATGGCAGCCTATGCTACTGCTTTTGCAATTTAATTCACACAAAAGAGGTTTTTAGCTCAAATTATATGTTTTTCAGGCCAAGGATTTCATTTAGTATGTTGCAAAAAAGTTAAATGTTCATTTTCGTGTTTATTTTTTTATTTATTTTTAAGAATTATATTGTTTACGAGAACACTACATGTAGTATCCAAAATCTTTTAGAAAGTTAGCCAAATTGCGACCGAAGAAAATAAACTGGGAAACCTGGTGCGGTGGTGACCTAACCATGCTCAAATTAGTCTCTTAAGAACTCCACACACATCTCCCAGCGGTGCTGCTATTGTTAGAAGCATTCCGAGAAGGCCCGTTTAGTTTGTGGAGTTTTGCGACAAAAACAGCCGAAATATTTCACTTCCGGATACCAGTGTGAAATTTGATACAGAGCTTGTGTACATATATAAGAACAAAAAACCGCCAGGAGACACTTGATCAGGGGTCATGAACTCCCGTGTTGACGTCATCAAGATGGCCGCTTTTACTGGTAAATACGTTCGTTTAATTGCTTAAAACTCCATCATAGATGGAAATATTGCAAAGCTCAAATGTATCATTTGAAAGCTCTTTGAAAGAGCTATTTGGAAAGATTTAATTTTTCTTTCCGAGGTCAAGGTCCCACCTTTAATGACGTCATCAAAATGGCCGCTTTTAGAGGTAAATACGTTTGTTTAACTCCCCTAAAACTCCATCATAGATTCAAATATTGCAAAACTCAAATATATCATCTGAAAGCTCTTTAAAAGAGCTATTTAGAAAGATTTAATTTTTCTTTCTGAGGTCAAGGTCCCACCTGTAATGACGTCATCAAAATGGCCGCTTTTACAGGTAAATACGTTTGTTTAACTCCCCCTGAAACTCCATCATAGATTTAAATATTTCAAAACTCAACTATATCATCTGAAAGCTCTTTAAAAGAGCTATTTCGAAAGATTTAATTTTTCTTTCTAAAGTCAAAGGCCCACCTGTGATGACGTCATTAAAATGGCCGCTTTTACAGGTAAATACGTTTGTTATACATTTTCAATTTAAAATTGTTATAACTTTTCAACTATTTGTCTTAGAAAATAAAACCAAGCACTACAAAATAGCTCTTTTAAAGCGCTTTTGGATGATATATTTCAGTTTTGTAATATTTAAATCTATGATGGAGTTTTAAACAGTTACATGAGCGCATTTACCTGTAAAAGCGGCCATTTTGATGACGTCATCACAGGTGGGCCCTTGACCTCAAAAAGAAAAAAATATATCTTTCTAAATAGATCTTTTAAAGCGCTTTCAGATGATATATTTAAATTTTGAAATATTTAAATCTATGATGAAGTTTTAAGCAATTAAACGAACATATTTACCTGTAAAAGCGGCCATCTTGATGACGTCATCACGGGAGTTCATGACCCCTGATCAAGTATCTCCCGGCGGTTTTTTGTTCTTATATATATACATAAGCTCTGTACCAAATTTCACACTGGTATCCGGAAGTGAAATATTTTAACTGCTTTGTCGCTAACTCCACAGACTAAACGGGCCTTCTCGGAATGCTTCTAACAATAGCAGCACTGCTGGGAGATGTGTTTGGAGTTCTTAGGAGACTAATTTGAGCATGGTTAGGTTACCACCGCACCAGGTTTCCCCGTTTATTTTCTTCGGTCGCAATTTGGCTAACTTTCTAAAAGATTTTGGATACTACATGTAGTGTTCTCGTAAACAATATAATTCTTAAATATAAATAAAAAAATAAACATCAAAATGAACATTTAGCTTTTTTTCAACATACTAAATGAAATCCTTGGCCTGAAAAACATATAATTTGATATAAAAACCTCTTTTGTGTGAGTTAAATTGCAAAAGCAGTAGCATAGGCCGCCATTTTGAAAAACGCCGCCATCTTGGAGTAAAACAGTTTTTGAAAGTGCATCTGGGTCCTAATTTCAATGTATAGCCCTAAACAACATTCCCACCAAGTGGCATCTTCTTATCACGATTTGCAGTTTTCCAACAGTTAGCTCCCGGGCTATTGGTGTTGGGATTTTTTTTTCCGCCAGTGTATGTATGCAGTGAAATACTTGGTGCATTTTAGCTAAAAAATGTTTTACTTAAAAGGGAAAAACTTACTTTTCAGTCACATTCTTGACCATGCCACTCTAGTTTGAAAATGGCTCAGCGCAAACGAATGAAAATTGGATGAGTTAAGTAGAACAAATAGCTACATCTATTGGTGGCATTAAAAAAAAATTCATGCAAATACTTTTTCATAATTTGTTAGTGGCCCATTCATTACCATAGCCCATTCATTACCACTCTCCCTTACTTAGGGTGAAAATAATCCTCAATTCAATCCCGAGGTTGGACGTCATATTAGTATAGTGTGAATGGTATATTTGGGTGGGGAGGGGGATACTTCGTCTAGTTATAAGGGAACCCATTTACCAATAGTTTTGAAAAAAAAAAGAGTGGTTGTGCGGGGGAGGGAGGAGGGGGGGGAACCTGACATATCTATAAGCTCATGCCAGCTCACTTTAAACATATTCATGTTTATTTACTACTTTTTAGACCATCACAAGCCAGACAACTTAGTATTTAAATAAATAGAATCTGAAAAATATAATTTTTTCCTATAAAGTTTTATTCAAAAATTCAACAAAATACGATCCCATTGAGATCTCAATCTAAAAATTTGTTCAAACATAGATAAAATAAACAAGCATTTTTGAGAATTTTTTGAAAAAAATTCATTATATGTTTTTCGAGAAATTTAAATTTGAAATTTAAATTTCATTTTTTGAAAAAGAAATTTTTACCAAATTAGTCATGTTGCATATCAAATTAAGCGGCAACTAACGTACTTTAAAATGCCGTTTACCAAATCGTTCTATCTATTTTTGGCGCCGAGTTATGGTCCCTTTTATCTTCCCTTATCCATGGAAAAACAAGGGTTTTTCCAAAGTTCAAAGTCTCATAAATGAAAAAATAATAGAGATCAAAATCTAAAAATTGAGACTTTTAATTACCTCAAGGGGTACAATTGATGAGCCAAATTTGAAAGAAATACAAAAATGTAAGGTAAAATTTTTCTCAGACTTTTGATCACTTGACGTGGAATGACCCATACAGGGTTTTTTAATAGAAAAATGAAATTAAATCTCAACTCTTCCATCATGAAGCTGTTGCTCGTTACCATGAATACAGAATCATTTCCTTTTTAGTTAATGACGATGACATTATGTCTTTCGAGCAAAACATTATTAAAATTAAATTTAAAAATTTGTCGGTTTTTCAACTACTTCTCTAGTTGATACCAACTCTTCTATTATCCCATTTAGAATCCTAAAAATGTTGATGAATCAATTTTTAATCAAGCCTGAAAATTGATGTAATCAAAAAAGTGCGTCGTTTTTATTCAAGTTACATTGCATAATTCTTCATACACTGCAAAAAATGAAATGTTTTTTCTTTTACAGTATAATTCTAGCAGCCGAGGCTCTAACTTAAAACTGTAAAATGCACAGTAATAAACTGTAAAGGTAGGATTTTTACAGTTTCTTTCAGTAAAGCAAACAATTTTGCAGTTTATTGCCGTAAAATTTAGCTGTATATTATATATATATATATATATATATATATATATATATATATATATATATATATTAGGGCGGATCGAAAAATCGAAATTTCCCGAATCGTTTAGCGGTAGTGTGGAAAAGTGAAGAAAATTGGACAAAAAATGGCTAAATTACAAAAAATAATAAATAATGCGAGATACAGTTTAAAGGTTAGGGGTAGAGCTTAAAAGTTGCTCAATGGAAACAACTTGAATCATGAAAAAAATTAGAATTATAGGTTAATATCTTCTGCCGCCTCATCGGCATCAAATTTTGGAAATTTTGACGCATTTTGGAGCTTTTCTGTATAATTGTTTACTGCTTGCAGAATGCAAAATTTAAAATTAATTGAAACCATTTACCTCATTTTATAAGATAATAAACTTTGTTTTACAACTCAAAAATACAAATTTAAAATTATTATTGATTAAAATCATTTTTGTCTCAAATGTTGGCATGAGTTTTCTGGATTCCACAGTTGCTCTAATAAATCGATCTCTGTTCTGATACCCGACTGTTTTCCTTGAGGCCTCAGTGACTAATTTTACAATTTCACTCAACGGCTTGCGTATGGGATGGAAATTTTAAAACACCCCAGTTGTCCATTGACTTGCTGTCTTGTATCATCTTCAGAAGATCTCGAAAATTTATGTCTCTGAGAACTGGAGGCGATGTCACATTACACGCTTGCCACTCAATGAGATCTACATAGTCGGTAGCTCCAAAGTTTAACAGCAGGAATACATAATTGTCGAACATTGTTACCCTTTGAGCTAATTTTTCTTGCCTTTATAATTCGCCGAGCTGCAAGAGCTCTAACTTGGACTCTCTCATCTGTTAACATGGCTATAAGAAGATTTTCTGCAGCCGCAAAGTAAGCATTGCGAGAAATAACTGAATCGATTACGTCCCGATAATTCGTAGGCAAGTACCGAGAGGAGCTGATAAAATGCCACAGGTGTCTAGCTCCGTCTTTTATAGAATGGTAAATTTTAATTCGTAACCATGATGGTGCGTATACTCTTAGAATGAACACAACTAAAGTTAGCAGCTCATTTGAAGGTTCTGATGTAGATATATATAATCTCAGAATTATATTGGCAGTTGTTAGCCATCGGGCCAAGTTTAACGTTCCCGGTTCCCGATTAGCTAGAACTGAAGAACAAACGCCAGAACTAATGGCTGTGCAAATGTCTAACAGGGATTTTTGGTCTGAACTGAGAGTGTGGGATCAATGCTTGGCAACTCACATTAAATACTATTAAAAGCAACTATTGGAAGCTTTTCACAATCTTTGAGGTTTCGTCCAAAGTCTCCGGTGTAAGATGTAGGTCTAGTTGAATTGCCGTCTATGAACTCAAATAGATGTCGGAGTGGCAACTCATTAAAATGAAGCAAGCAGATGTTCGCCAATTTTAACTTCATCTATTTGTGTTTTTAAACGTCGTTTTTTCGGGTTTTTACTCATTTTAACACAAAGTGAACTGCTTTTAAAGCAGATAATCCATTGGACTGGTTTTTGAAGTTTCAATTCAACCCTGCGAATTACACCATTAAATGCGCCTGTGTTCACTACAGTACCGTCACATCCAAGAACAACAAGGCTGCTAAAATCATCCAGTAACGCAATTGTTGCATATTCGAAAATGCTACTAGAAATGTCATAACTGGAACCACTTTTAGGTGTAACATGTCCCATGTACGTAGAACCCGGCTCCGATACAATTGAGTAATGCGCTTCTGCAATTGTTCTTTGGAACTTTTTGCCCTCAAGGGTTTCTGACATTAAAGTTTTGTCATGCCGTCCATCGAAATAAAGGCCAGATAATCTGTAACAATTTTCATTTGATTTTGAGTCCAAAGTTTTATAGATTCTAGATTTTTCCCTCAGTATTTTATTTTTGTCTGTGATTAGGCTCGTGTCTGATTCCGAACAAGTTTGTCAAGCCACTTCAAATTCGTATATGTTTTTAGCACAGGTTTACTGCGCTTAGGCAGGTGACATTGATCACGTGATTAAGCATTAAAGTTCTCTATTTAAAGTTCCTATTTGTTTCATACGAAGAAAATGTGGATGTTCACATTTTTTGGCAGAACGCCAAAATTAGTTTGCTCTCATTGTGCAATATGGCAGGAGTAAACAGTTTTCCAGAAAAGCTCCAAAATGCGTCAAAATTTCCAAAGTTTGATGCCGATGAGGCAGCAGAAGATATAAACCTATAATTCTAATTTTTTTTATGCTTCAAGTTGTTTCCGTTTAGCAACTTTTAAGCTTTACCCCTAACTTATAAACTGTATCTGGTATTATTTATTATTTTTTGTAATTTAGTCATTTTTTGTCCAATTTTCGTAACTTTAGGTCCTTTGAGGCGGATGAAGATGTTGACCAAAAACTTTAAGATTTCTCACCCATCTTAGGGATGGCAGCACACAACTTTTCCGCACTACCGCTAAACGATTCGGGAAATTTCGATTTTTTCGATCCGCCCTAATGTGTATATATATATATATATATATATAATATATATATATATATATATATATATATATATATATATATATAATATATATATATATATATATATATATATATATATATATATATATAATATATATATATATATACAGGGTGTCCACTCCAATCGTGGACCAATAGCTAATTTCTAAACCGTTAGAGATAAGCATATAGTTTATTTTGGAAAAAATCTCCAAATTACGAAAGGAATTTTGGGTCTATTCAATGTTTTTCAAAAAATCAAATTTTGAAAGAGTTACGAAATTTAAATTTTTATACAGCTCCCTAGTCCTATCAATCATATTTAGTAAAATATTTTTGACACTATAACGTTTAAAACTTAAAAAAAATCACTGTTCTACGACAAAAATTGACCGAGTTATGACGTTTTGAAAAATCAAGATTTTGAAGGATTTCGCATACGGTCCCTCTCGATGACGTCATGAAACAATGAAAAATCTTGATTTTTCAAAACGTCCTAACTCGGTCAATTTTTGTGGTAGAAGAGTGATTTTTTTTAGTTTTAAACGTTACAGTGTCAAGAATGTTTTACTAAATATGATTGATAGGACTAGGGGGCTGTATAAAAATTTAAATTTCGTAACTCTTTCAAAATTTGATTTTTTGAAAAACATTGAATAGACCCAAAATTCCTTTCGTAATTTGGAGATTTTTTTCTAAATAAACTATATGCTTATCTCTAACGGTTTAGAAATTAGCTATTGGTCCACGATTGGAGTGGACACCCTGTATATATATATATAATACTATAAAAACAGCAGAATAATGCTGGCAGCAGAGGTTCCAGTTTAAAGCTGTAAAAGTCCCAGTAATAAGCTATAAAATTAACAATTTTACAGTTTAGTACTGCAAAGTTAGCGATTTTACAGTATATTACTGTAAAATTAGCGATTTTACCGTATAGTACTGTTAAATTAGAAATTTTTAGTTTATTTCTCTAAAATTGGCTGTATTATACTGTAGAAACAACAATCATTTTTTACCGTTCAGTACTGTTTGCAGGTGCTGTTTGAGATGCTGATACTATGAGGAAAAGAACAAGTAACTCCCATTACTAGAGGAGAGTTTGTCCGTTTAATATGGCTGTTTATTGACAGGAAGATGTAGCATTCAGGTAAATGGAGAGACAGGAAGTAATGAAGAAAAGATCTTCCACTAACTGTCAATGTTCAGTGACTGTCTTATTTTCTCCTTCATATTAACGCTGTCCATGTTGCCTTTCAAAGTATAATGTAATTGAGATATACCTTGAATGTCAGCGAAAAAGATTGAAGACATTAGCTAAATGTTAAGACTAAAAATTGGTAATTTTACAGTTTATTACCGTGCAATTTTTTAGTTTTAAACTGGAACCTCTGCTACCAGTATTATACTATTGTTTTTACAGTATAAGACAGTTAATTTTTACAGCGAAAAATCTGTAAAATTGCTAAAACAGTAAGAAACTAAAATTGCTAGTTTTACAATTTATTACTGAATATTTTACAGTTTTAAATTGGTACCTCGGCTGCCACTATTATACGGTAAAAACAACAGTTCATTTTTGGCAGTGTACGAGTGTAATTGGAAATGGGTACTGGAAAAAAAATTAAATTAATTAAATATGAATTAAAATTCTGTACTTTTGATATGTAAATATTATCACTCGTGAAATTAAGTGTTAATTTTTGATACTATCAACAAGCTTGGTATTTGGGCGGGGGGGGGGGTAGTCTATTGCAAACACGTTTTTTAATGTATTTGCATTTATGTTGGCGTGGTTTTGTTGTAATTTTGGGATAATTTACATTGAGTACACACCCTATGCCCCCCCCCCTTTAAAAGTTCGAAATGACATTCCTGGCTGTTTAGTACGTTACTTTTCTTTTTTATACATTGTGTGAAAGATGAACAGTACAAGTGTTTTATAATAATTTAAATTATACTTTAAAAAACTATAAGATACGCATTTAAACTATATTTCATGATGCTCTAACTTATTTCCCTTTGATTTTCAATACTATTGAATATCCGCTTAAGTTTACATGAACTTATAATCCATCAACATGCAATATAGTTCAGCCTTTAGTATTAATAATAGTTTTTAGTATATTACTTCTATATTTGTAAAGAAAGTGAATTTTATCTTTTATTCAGAGTTACATACATACAGACATACAAACAAACCCACATGTGAAACTAATAAAAGCGTATTAATTAAAGATCCTAAACACATGCTCTGTTTAAGCAATGTGTCTTTTTATCTAGGTTGCAAATGAAGATGGGGAGGGGGAGAGACCAAACGTTTTCCGTCTCATTTTGAATGCATTTTACGTCAGAATAAGTAAAAAATACAGAAGTAATAAACTTAGAAGTAATAACTACAGAAGTAATACCTTTCGTAGCTAAAATTGGTAAGACATTTTGCATTATGAAAAAAAACGGATATAAATTTACAAGGGAAGAAAAAAAGTCTCTTTTCCAAAAGTTAAATTACTAATATAATTTTTGCGATAGTTTCTAACGCATCTAGTATTTCTAAGCCCTCAAGAAAGAAACTTATGCATTATTTTTCAGTATAATAAAACGGAAAATTCCGAGTTTAAAATAGCTTTATAGAACGAAGCGCTGTACATTTTTTGCTCATTTTTTCAAAAGGATGAAGCTCTAAGGTATGAAACTAGAAAAAAATGGAATAAGGAATGGAAGATAAAGGGGAAAAAAAGACACAAGCTACCCAAGTAAGTGAAAACTTTTGGAGAAGCTGATTTTGTTATTAAATTGGAATCCTGAAATTCAGTATCTTAAAACTGTGGAAGAATTAATTTTGGAAGTACTTTTGAGACTTTTATTTGTATTTCTTTCTCTCGGTTTGCAGTTTTTCATAAGTTGTATAAAGCAAATAAAAAAAATGCTAAAGTTAAGGCAGTAAAATAAGTTCAAATTCAATGCTGTTTTGTTTTTTTTTAATCACTGTTAAACCCCATTAATGTCTGACATTTTTTTTCCAAAGATATTTTGTATACTGCTTACAAACAGTGATTAATGGACAGGAAAAATAATAAAAAAAATAGTATTTAAAAATATTTTTTTTATTAAGAAAGGAAAAATCGTCCTTTAAAAGTTACGATAGACCCCAGAGGGTATATACTTTTTTTACTAAAATTTTTTTCTGCCTAAAACATAATATTTAAATAGACATTTTATAAGAAGAAATAAAATCAGCAATTGAAATAAATTGGGAAGCTGGGAATAACTTTGAAAATTTTTTTCTACCTACGATATAATATTTAAACAGATATTTTATAAGAAAAAATAAAAACAGCAATTAACGTAAACTGGGAAGCTGGAAATAACTTTGAAAACTTAGCTTTTTTTCTTGAGATTGTGAACGATGTCATTTTTGATAAAGGTCATATTAAAACTGCTACAGAACTCACTTTACAATGGCTATGTGCTTCAATCTGTTAATAACGAATTGAAACAACACCAAGGTACTAATTGAACACTGTTATTTGGTTGAAATGTTCATTTTGGAGAAATTCAGACCCTTTTTTGGACCGTCCCTAAAAAGGGACGCTAGACATTAGTGGGTTAAAATAAACGGTGCAGAAATACATGAGAAACTACTTGAAATCATGTATCGGAAGTTTCACGTGAAATCACCGAGAATCAAAAACATAAAATCTACAGAGACTTCAAAAATAAGATTCAAGATAACATCACATTAAAACAAATATCTTGCAGGGAGCTAAAAGGAGGAAAAATACAATGACTCTGCAATTTGACGCAAATAAAAGAAAAAAAAACTTTAATTTGAGAAAAGCAAGAAAAGTAGATGTTTTGTCATCTATCAGAGCACTGAGCCTCATTGTTTTAAATGAAGAGACCGAGGTGCATACAAACAAATTTGAACCCGACTTCCTATGGTGCACAGACGGACCCTCTATGCCCTCTACTGATCGGGACTCGAAGAGAGAACATGAAACCTAAATACAGTGAACTCTCACTTATACGCCGGCCCAAGGGACCAACAGAAAAAGGCGCATAACTGAGAGATACTTATAAGTGAACAAGCCTATTTAAAGAGCCGAAACGCAACTTAGGTTCTAATGAGAGAATGAGTAAGAATGTTTCTATAGACAAGGGACATATTACTACGGTTATGCAATTACTGGAACGTATCTACAATGATAAAGAGAAAACAAAAATTGTAGCATACCTAATTACAAACGGTTTCCTTTAAAACGACCTATAATAGGTCCTTCTCCGAGTTCTCTCTAGTTCATATGGAAAAAAAGGCCTTCCGTGAGCAATAGTAGCGAAAGATTAAAGAGGAACGTGAAGAAAAATGCTTATTTTTTAAGGAAAATAAATATTCTTTTGTACATTTTACGGAAAATTCGGCGCATAGGGAAATATTTATCTTTAGAGCAACGCATAACCGAATGATACTATCATTATTTTGCTATGGAATGTGCTGGGATCGTTTAAACTCGTCGTATGAGTGAAAAAGGCGTATAAATGAGGCGGCGTATAAGTGAGAGTGCACTGTATATACTTCTCATCATAAGATACGTGGTGAACCAATTAAATCTGCAATCGCTTACTTTTTCTAGTACAATTTACTATAAATGTTTTCTGCAATGTAAACACTCCGTTTTACAACTATATTTACCAGACATTTTCCGAACATTTTAACAGCATACTTACTTTATTGTACATTTGATTATGTTTTTTGCTAATTCTCTTTGATTATGATACTTCCTAAACCAGAAGCCGGATTCTGTCTCTTGCTCTCTATATGTATAAATATGGGTTTGGAAAACATTGAGGTTCCAAAACACTCATCCCCAGGAGCGCGCAGATGGCAGGTCATGGGAAGTCACTGTGATCTTCCAATAATTCCCGTATTCGGCACATTTCCTTGACCATTCGGCAATTTGAAGACAATATTGCAACTTTGAGATTATTTGTTCTTTTTAGTTTTTAGAATTTTTTCTTAAAAGATGCCTAATGTGTTTTCTCACTAAATGTTGTGCATGTACAGCATGTGTGCATGCTTGTATTTTATCATTTAGTAAAATTGGAACTTCATTCGGCCAATTGATACTTTTCTCCCTTCTAAAAATTTTAGTTCAGGGCGCCCCTGCTAATCTCCTCCCCTCCCCACTTTGAATTTTAGCCTCGCCAAGGCCCTGTCTAGGTAAATAAATACCGTGTCTGTGCTCCTACGGTTAACTTGTTTTTACAGTATTTAAGGAAATAAGAGTATAAATAACAACGATGTTCAAATTAGAGCCCCTATAAAGGACAGACAAACCTATCGACCGTCATTTTGATGCCACGGGTGAGACAAAAACGAGAACGATATTGACACCGTCATCGTTTTTGGTGCGAGTTCAACAATTTCGCCAAAAATTTAATTTCGAGCTGCATTCAAAAACATAAAAAAAAGAAGGAGAGAAAAAGCCTAATCGGTTTAAAACATGTACATTACGACTATCAATGATTCAAAATTTATATTCATCGTGTAATTGTACTGCTAAAGAAAGAAAAAAAATGCTATTTCAATTCAAGCTTAGTTATGAAATGCATCGTTCTTCCTATATTATACTGTAATTTTTTTAACAAATGTCCAACTTGTTCATTTCGAAAAATGTATGTCCTCTTAATTATTTCATTTTACTCCTCATTCTCCTTCTTCATTTTTAACTTAAAAGAAGTAGAAACACTGCTGCATTCTTGTCATTTCCAAATAAACGTGATTATTTTAAGCATGTCATAAAAATCAAATTAAGAGGATTAAGAACTCCGTAAATCCGTAATACCATTTTACATCGCGTTTCACTGATAATCGTGTTGTTTCAATCCCTGTTCATAATTGTTTCACCTTTAATCCTTCTTTTTTTTTCTTTTGCAATTTAGCATTTTAACAATGTAAAACAATTTTGATACATCTTTAAGTTTAGGACATGTATAAGTTTAAGAAGATTACATCGAATAAAACGCTCTTTGTTTTACTATGACTTTAATATTCTTGAATTTGAGAGTGGATGTTTTAAATGAAAACGATAAAGTGAGTTATATTCGGTTTTGTCCTAAATTAAATCATATAAATTAGGTTTATTAAATGAATGATTCAATAAACTAAATTGCAAAATTCTAAAAATTGAATCATCTGAGAAAAAGGGATGTAATTCATAAATTCAATTCAATCTGATTGCCAATAGATTAATATGTAGACAGATAAAATGATTGAACTAAATGTAACTAAAATTAAATTTTCAGCTACATTAAAGGGAAAATAATTTATCGTAAATATTATTTGGAGTATCTATAATGTTATATTTTTTCAGGAAGTTCTTTACGTAATCACGTTTTACGTTTTATTTCAGTTTACTTTTCTGAAAAAAAGTCAGCATTTGAATATCATGAAACAAACCGTGCTCAAAATTTAGCCTTAAACCGAAAAGAAAATGTATTCAGGAGTAGCAAGTGAAAAAAAAGGAAGGCAAGGGCATGAAAGGTCGAGGAATAATTATATTAAAAGGACTTTTCTACTAATATCTAGGAAACATAATTTTTAAATCAGAGATGTGGAGAGTCTATTTTTACGAGACGTATGAAATGTTTAAGAGTTGTAAACAATTTCTAACAGTGTTGGTCAAAACAATTAAATGCACAAGCAATAATTGAAACATTTGCCGAAGAACACTTACTAGCAAAAACACACACAATGTCTAATATAATGAAATGGCTGATTGAAATTATCCATAAAGACGAGAGAAGAATGTAAAGAAACTATAAAAACATGCATTTGAAGAAAAACATACCTTGAGTTAGGGGGAAGACCTAAATGGTTCTAGCAAAAAAAAAAACATGGGGCCAAAAAATACTTTTATTTTCCCAAAAGTTTCTTTTTAAATAACTTTTAAAATGTTCGATTTCTCAAAAGAAGCGAGGTCTCGTATGACGTCACAAAAAGAGGAACTTTGGTAAAAAACCAGACCCGTGCATCAGCCATTTTGGATCTCTGGTGAACCCTGCTTCGCAACAATGAAAACTCTGACCCAAAACGGCGGCTCGACTATAAAGTGGCTTTGCTGAGACCAACTTGTCTACTTCTGACTTCAGCAGCAAAAATGAAAGAGTGATTGATCGTCTCAAAGATTATTTTTTACGAAAGACAATAAGTCAAAATTGAGAAAAAAAAAAGAAATTTCCCCCATGATTTCGACTGTGCTCTTTCAGAAAAAAAAATATTTTTGAAAAATAGAAAACTACCTCTTTAATAGCAAATGCTGAAATTTTACAAATGTTCAAGTAAAAAAGTGGGAAATATAATGCGAATATAGGAGCTAAAAAGTGGGAAGTATAGTGAGTAAAAAGTTTTAAATACAGTGCAAATATGTAAGTAAAAAAATCGGAAATATAGCGCAAATATATGAATAAAAAGATCGGGAATACGGAGTAAATATATATGTAAAAAGGTCGAAAATATAGTGTAAATATATGAGTTAAAAGGTCGGAAATACAGTGCAAATATATGAGTAAAAAAGTTGGAAATGTAATACAATTATATAGGAGTAAAGAAGTCACACCTATGCAAATAGGTGAACAAAAAAGAAAAAAAATATATCAATCTTCATCCTTCGAATTTTTATATTTTTGCAAGCTTGAGAACAATCAGTTTCACAAAGACCATTCATCATTTATTTAATCTTCGGGGGAAGCAATATATCTGTCTTCATCGAACCGAATGAGTCAATGGATCCTACCCCAGTACAATCAAAAGGAATAATTGATTTCAGAATGCTCTCGCATTCATATTGAAGTTCCATCAGGCATTGGATCCAGCTCTTTGTGGCAAATCAGGACGTGAGTAATTGCATCCTTAGCTATTTGCTTTGGATTTCAAAAGGAGCATTTAGATTTTCACATAAAAAATCTTGATAGAACTACACGCTCAGGTTATGTTTAATAGTTTCTCTTCGCGTCCTTTTCTTAAAAACTTTTAAAAGTTTTACTTTCTGTTTAGTGCTGAACTAAACTAGTGTTTTTACAAAGTAAGGAATAGTAAAAACGCAAAATCATGAAAACACTCACTAAAATCTTCTTTGTATATACCGGAATTTGGGGCAAAGTGAAGTAGCGGGGCGAAGTGAAATAGTAAAATATTTTCAGTTTGCAGCGTTACCTATCTAGTATTACTTTAAATAAGTTCCCAATCATATAGTTAATTCCTGTCGAAAAATAAGTAGCTCCAAAGATCAACGAAAAAATTATAGAAACCATTTTTTATTTTTTTTTATTTGATACCTTTATTGTAATATTCGGGGCAAAGTGGATGGACCAAGTGAAATAGTTTATTTCGTTTACTTACATGCATTCATGCATTTTTTAAAACACGAACGCATTTCTTCATTTATTAATTTATTAACATGTTTTTACTTAATTATTCACTTATTTACTCATTTATTAACTCATTTTCTTACTCGTTATCTATTTTGTTCATTCATTTATTTTCTCTCACGTATTTATTAATTCATTTATTCATTCATTTACTTTTTCGTTTTTTTTTATTAATAATGATCTTTTTCGTTTATTTACGCATTCATTTGATGAAAATTACTGTTAATTGTCGAGTAGAAAAAAATGTCATCACAAAAATATTTTGTTTTTCACTTTGCCCCATTAGGTTAAGTATTTTTCCACGATTTGTTTTTTCTCTTCAAACTGTTTTTATTTTAACTCTGCACCTCATTTTGAGTATTTTGTCATTAGAAGTATGCATTTAGGACAAATGACTGCAAAAATTAAGTTCATAACTGTTCAAACAAAACACCCTGCCAGTGTTGGGCATTAATCAACTAAAGTCTCAATAGACTAAAGTAATCATTGCACTTTTTAATTTAGATTAATTTAATGTGATTGAATTCAATTCGCAGACGATGATTAAAGTTAGTTCAAACTAACTTAGTCAGTCTGTAAAAATGATTAATTTAGTGCAGTTTAATTTAGTTCAGATTAAATTAATCAAATTGATTTAGTCGAAACTAAAGTAATCAGATTGATTTAGTCGTGACTAATATAATCAGATTGAATTTCAATGGACTAAAATTAGACTAAAATTAAAATTCAGATTTATGTAAATCTAGATTGATTTTAAACTGATACTGAGATATAGTACATGTACTTTTGCATACATATACACGCGTACACGAGAAATTACATGTATTTACGTGGAAACACGAGTGAATACGAGTATATAAGAGCTTTTTATATGCAAACACGAGTATACACGTACTACCCCGAATATACTCGTGTATAGGGTTACATTTGTATTTATGCGACTATATACACATATTTACGGGAATACACGAGTTAATACGAGTATACAAGAGCATATATATGCAAACACAAGTATATACGTACTAACCCGAGTATACTCGTGTATATGGTTATATTTGTATTTATGTCATTATATACACACATTTACGGGTATACACGAGTTAATACGCGTATATAAGAGCATATATATGCAAACACGAGTATATGCGTATTATCCCGAGTATATTCGTGTTTTGGGTTATAATCGTATTTATGCGCTCATATACACATATTTACGTGTATACACAAGTTAATACGAGTATATAAGAGCATATATATGCACACACGAGTATATACGTACTATCCCGAGTATACTCGTGAAAAGATTTTATATTCGTATTTATGAGCTTAAATACATATATTTACGTCTACGCACATGTTAATACGAGTATATAAGAGCGTATATATGCAAACACGAGTATATGCGTACTATCCCGAGTATACTCGTGTATAGGGTTATATTCGTATTTATGCGCTCATATACACATATTTAAGTGTATACACGAGTTAATACGAGTATATAAGAGCAAATACATGCAAACACGAGTATATACGTACTATCCCGAGTATACTCGTGTATAGGGTAATATTCGTATATTTATGTGATCATATACATATATTTACGTGTATACACGAGTTAATACGAGTATATAAGAGCATATGTATGCAAACTCGAGTATATACGTTCTATCCCGTGTATACTCGGGTATAGGGTTATATTTGTATTTATGCGCTTATATACATACATTTTTATGCATATACGAGTAAATTCGGGTATTTACGAGTAAACATGAAAATATACGTGTGAACCCGAGTATACTCGTGTGTAGGGGCATGTTTGTATTTCTGCTCTTGTATACAAACAGAAATGAGCACATACGAGTAAATATACTAGTATATACTAGTAAACAGGAGCATACACTAGTATATACTAGTAGCATACACTAGTATATACTAGTAAACAGGAGTATATACGAGTTAACACGAGTATACTCGGGATAGTACGTATATACTCGTGTTTGCATAAATATGCTCTCATATACTCGTATTAACTCGTGTGTACCCGTAAATGTATGTATATAAGCGCATAAATACAAATATAATCCCTATACACGAGTATACTCGGGATAGTACGTATATATTCGTGTTTGCATAAATATGCTCTCATATACTCGTAGTAACTCGCGTGTACCCGTAAATGTTCGTATATAAGCGCATAAATACAAATATAACCCTATACACGAGTATACTCGGGATAGTACGTATATACTCGTGTTTGCATATTTTTGCTCTCATATACTCGTATTAACTCGTGTGTACCTGTAAATGATGTATATAAGCGAATAAATACAAATATAACCCTATACACGAGTATACTCGGGATAGTACGTATATACTCGTGTTTGCATATATATGCTCTCATATACTCGTATTAACTCGTGTGTACCTGTAAATGATGTATACAAGCGAATAAATACAAATATAACCCTATACACGAGTATACTCGGGATAGTACGTATATACTCGTGTTTGCATATATATGCTCTCATATACTCGTATTAACTCGTGTGTACCTGTAAATGATGTATATAAGCGAATAAATACAAATACAACCCTATACACGAGTATACTCGGGATAGTACGTATATACTCGTGTTTGCATAAATATGCTCTCATATACTCGTATTAACTCGTGTGTACCCGTAAATGTGTGTATATAAGCGCATAAATACAAATATAACCCTATACACGAGTATACTCGGGATAGTACGTATATACTCGTGTTTGCATAAATATGCTCTCATATACTCGTAGTAACTCGTGTATACCCGTAAATGTTCGTATATAAGCGCATAAATACAAATATAATCCTATACACGAGTATACTCGGAATAGTACGTATATACTCGTGTTTGCATATATATGCTCTTATATACTCGTATTAACTCGTGTGTACCCGTAAATGCATGTATATAAGCTCAGAAATACAAATATGTCCCTACACACGAGTATACTCGGGTTCGCACGTATATACCCGAATTAACTCGTAAAAACCCGAATTCACACGTATCTGTGTGTAAATGTGTATGTACAAGCGCAGAAATACAAATTATCCCTAACACACGAGTACACTCGTGTTAACTCGTATATACTCGAGTTTACACGCATATACTCGTGCATACCCATACTTACTCTTATATGACGTAAATGTTTGTATATAAGCGCAGAAATACAACTATTATCCACCACACGAGTATACTCGTGTTAACTCGTTTCTACCCCTGTTTACAAGAACATACTTTAAATACCCATATCGAATTTAATCGTAAATAAATTACTCAGACTGAAATCAATTTTATTAGTTTTAATCAAATTGAATTTAGTGCAATTACTTTTAGTCTGACTAAAATTAATCTGACTAATTTAGTCTTTATTAAATCAATCTGAACTAAATTAGTTTTTTTCACCAACTAACGAAGTTAGTTTGAACTAACGTTAATCGTCGGCAAATTAAATAGTTCAAATTTTAAGTAATCTGAACTAAATGCAAGTCAGATTACTTTAGTCAACTAATCAATCGATTAAAAATTTAGTTGATTTTTTTAGTTCTTGCCCAACACTGCACCCTGCACTGTAAAAATGAGTGTTGTTTTTACACTATAATGCAGCTAATTTTATACTAATAAACTATAAAAATTGCTAATTTTACATTAATAAACGGTAAACTTTCTGATTTTACAGTAATAAACGGTAAAATTTCTGATTTTACTGTACTAAACTATAACATTGTTAATGTTACAGTAATAAACTGAAATTGCTAAATTTACAGTTTCTTACCGTGTATTTTACAGTTCTAAACTGGAACCTCTGCTACCAGTATACTGTTGTTTTTACAGTATAATACAGCTAAATTTATGGCAATAAACTGTAAAATTACCAACTTTATAGCAATAAATTAAAATTGTTAGTTTTACTGTTTATTACTGTGCATTTTACACTTTTTAATTGGAAAGTCGCTGCTAGTATTATACTGTAAAAACATCGGCTCATTTTTAGCAGTGAGTTAAAACAGAACACCCTGTATATACATATGTATACAAAGGATTTTAGCTGCCTTGTAAAATGTATGCAAGATAATTAAATAGATGTCCAACATCTCTCACGGTCTTTGAATTATCTTAACCCATTAATGCCAAGCGTCCCTTTTTTAGGGACGGTCCAAAAAAGGGTTTGAACTTCCCCAAAATGAACATTTCAACCAAAAAATAGTGTTCAATTAGTACCTTGGTATTGTTTCAATTCGTTATGAACAGATTGTAGCACAAAACCATTGGAAAGTGTGTTCTGCAGCAATTTTAATCGGACCTGTATAAAAATTACATCGTTCACAATCTCAAGAAAAAAAGCTAAGTTTTCAAAGTTATTCCCAGCTTCACAGTTTATGTTAATTGCTGATTTTATTTCTTCTTATAAATTGTCTTTTTAAATATTATATCGTAGGCAGAAAAAAATTTTAGTAAAGAATGTATGTACCCTCTTTGGTCTATCGTAACTTTTAAGGGACGATTTTTCTTCCCTTAATAAAAAAATTATTTTTTACATGACATTTTTTAAATTGATTTTCCTGTCTATTTAACACTGTTTGTAACCAGTATACAAAATATCTTTGGAAAAAAAAAGTCAGGCATTAATGGGTTAATACTTATATGAGCATCCTTTTAGAGAACCTAAAAAAATCAACACTACTTTGTTTTGCAGAAACTTATCTGCCTTAGTAGATACTTCATAAATAGTAAATTTATAGAAGGAACTGATATAATTTTAAAACCTATGTTGCAAAATATTTATTTAAAAAATGCTTAAGAAAAGGTAATAATCAATATTTTGCCTTTTCATCTTATTTAAACCTATTCTAGAAAAGCATTTTCAAATCTTGAATACTTTTGCATATTTATGAATACTTTCTATGTTTGATGTTTTTCTAATTCGTTATCCCTAATTGTTTTCACTTTTTATATGAATGCAATAACGTTTCATCTATATTAGAGCTTATAAAAGAATTAGCATGACAACTACATTTTCTAGTAATGACAAAAGAAAACAGGAAATATTCAATGAACCTTTCAAATGATGCTTTTTTTTTTGGAACAGTTTATTCAA
Organism: Uloborus plumipes; assembly: GCA_038373865.1. Lineage (NCBI taxonomy): Eukaryota > Metazoa > Arthropoda > Arachnida > Araneae > Uloboridae > Uloborus > Uloborus plumipes. The sequence goes on from JAXGGA010001096.1 coordinate 24,570, forward strand.
CTAGAACAAAACAATAATTACCATATCTCGTCAAGAATCCAAATTGAATGCATTTGTTTATTTGTCTGATCTTCATTTGTTAGCTTTGTAAATAAATAGTAGATTTGTTTCGTATTTATTTCATGTTTCTGCAAGCATCCATAAAGAATCTCGTTATTTCATTGGAGATTATTAATCTGTCAAATATTTCATGCTTTTATTAGAAAAATGAGTAGAAAAAAAGGAGAGAAAAGAAAAGTGTTAAGTTTTTTTTTTTTTCTTCTTTTCCAGAAAAAAAACTCAGCACTTCATTATTTCAGTACGAAAACGTACAGGAAAAAAAATTTCTGCGTAAAAATGATTGTCATTTATTGATTTTTTTTTTTTTTTTTTTTTTAATCGTTAACTTGCATTTGATTCTGTTTTAAAAATTTTAAGTAGGAAAACTGCCTTTGTACGTAAAATAAAAGCTAATAATACAACAGTAAAAAAGACAAATGCGCAAAAACACTACAAACCCATACTTCAGCATTCCAAGGAATGCATTTTTAAATGAAAAAAATGTGAGCTTAAAGATGGTCGTATCGAAATGCGAGTTTTTGTCGGATGTCTTTACATCCATAAGCTCATATTTTATGCATCGAAAAAAGCGTTCCGTGTAAAAACGAAACCCGTGTCTGCGTATTCTCGTGCATTCAATTTTTTACGGTACATTATTTTCTCCTTTTTTTTTTATTTGTTTTGCTTTTGTCCACGCTTTATCATGGATTTGCGTTCAACATCAGTTTCTTTCATATATGTACCAACTGTGTAAAAATATATAAAACATTTTGGACACAAAGAGGGAACAAAATGTTTCATAACTAACCTGTTGTACAGTAGAGTGAGCAGAAAAAAAAATTAATTTTGATTATGGGTAGTGCGGAAAAATGGCCATTGGTGAAGAAAAGTACACAGAAAAAAAAAAACCTAAATTGTTTTGACAGATAAACTACTGGACCAAAGGATTTCCTTGATTAATTAAAACCAAGCTCACAAAATGCGAAAACGTACTTATTATATCAAAGAGGTAAGTGGACCTATATAAGAGGAGGTGTCCTGGTAAGTTACACATTGATAAAAAGAAAAAAAAAACTAAAAGTTCAGCTTTTCCATTCGGCACTGCAAAAACTTTCTATTATGAATTCATTAATATTTAAAAAAATTCAAACGCACAAAATCCACTAATCTTGTTTAAGTTGAGCATTGAAATTAATTTGTAAACATTACTAATAAATGATTTCATACTTATTATTATTCATTTTTTAACAATGATTGAAAAGCTTGCCCCATCAATCACCAATAAAACAAAAATAATAATCATACGCTAGTGAGAAAAAGTAAAATAATAATTATTTTCGTGGGCTGATAATGCTAATAAATATATACGCTCTTTTCTTCTACTGCGCAGTAATTACTGAAAAATTAATATTTCAAATACACGGTTAAGATAAACAATTTTAAAAAAAGTAATTCGTGTGAAAATACATAGTAAAATAACTTAAAATATTGGTAAACATTAATATCTTTTCAAAAAATTCGGTAATGCTTGGATTGTTTTGGAAACGAAAAAAAAATTAAATAAAGCAATAATAAACGCTATTTATGAATGATATTAGTTATTTCAAACCATAACCTGTATCCTAAACTAATTAACTTTGTCATAATAAAACTCTTTGCGTCTGAATAGATTGTTGCTGCAATACAAATGCATTAATTTTGATTTAGCATCATTTATATTTATTGATTCAAACAAAGTACCTGAAAATATCAAAGTATTTATCACTTTGAAGTAATTCCAGAAGAAACTAAAGATTATTTTTCTACTATGAAAATATTAGTATTAATTAGTATTAAATAAAAAACGATGCCTTAGCAGAAGAGAATAAATTTAAAGTCGTCAGCTAAAATATTGAGGCGAGAGGACACTTATGGCTTATTATAAATCTCTAGCCAAAACATTTGTCTTTGTAAGCTTCTTTGATTAATTTAACTGTTTCTGAAGCTGCCCAAACGGTAGCAAAATTTTATGGCACAACGCAATTCCTTTTTAACTCTGAATCACTTATGGGTCATTCCACGTCAAGTGATCCAAAATCTGAGAAAAATTTTACCTTACATTTTTGTACTTCTCTCAAATTTGGCTCATCAATTGTACCCCTTGAGGTAATTAAAAGTCTCAATTTTTAGATTTTTATCTCTATTATTTTTTCATTTATGAGACTTTGAACTTTGGAAAAACCCTCGTTTTTCCATGGATAAGGAAAGATAAAAGGGACCAGAACTCGGCACCAAATATAGATAGAACAATTTGGTAAATGGCATTTTAAAGTACGTTAGTTTGCCGCTCAATTTGATATGCAACATGACTAATTTGATAAAAATTTTCTTTTTCAAAAAATGAAATTTAAATTTCAAATTTAAATTTCTCGAAAAACATATAATGAATTTTTTTCAAACAATTCTTGTGTATTTTATCTATGTTTGTACAAATTTTTAGATTGGGATCTCAATGGGATCATATTTTTTTTTGAATTTTTGAATAAAATTGTATAGGAAAAAAATGATATTTTTTAGATTCTATTTATTTAAATGCTAAGTTGTCTGGCTTGTGATGGTCTAAAAAGTAGTAAATAAACATGAATATGTTTAAAGTGAGCTGGCATGAGCTGATAGATTTGTCAGGTTCATCCCCCCCCCCTCCTCCCCCGCACAATCACTCTTTTTTTTTTCAAAACTGTACAAAATGTTTTTTTAAAAAAACTCTTTGATACAAAATGAATAGTAAACTTATTTAAAGTTGGTAAATGGGTTCCCTTATAACTAGACGAAGTATCTCCCTCCCCACCCAAATATACTATTCACACTATACTAAAATGACGTCCAACCTCGGGATTGAATTGAGGATTATTTTCACCCTAGGTATATCTATTGTTTTTCAGACGAAATGCTTCTTTTCGATCCGAACTTCAAAGTGTACTTCCATTCAATATCTGAAATTTAACTTTATGATTCATTTTATCTCCTACTCCAGCACCACTCTTCAATTTTGAAGGGAGGAAATAAATGGGTCGCCCCAAGATCATAGCAAACAGCAAAATAGCACTGTTTCTCCTTGTTCTCATCGTTTTTAGCCTACTTTCCCGTTAGAAATAAAAGAAAAACGAAAAAAGTATTAAAAGTAGCTTAATGCATCTAAAAAATATCGCCAAGTCCACAAAATATCGCCAAGTTAAAAAAATATCGCCAAGTTAAAAAAATATCTCCAAGTTAAAAAAATAAAAAGGTGAAATGAATATCGAAAAATTTAAAATTTGAAAGTAGGGTATTGAGATGGGGAATTTGCGTCGGTCGGTCCCCCCCCCCCTAATAACTTTTGAATGAACATTCCGATTTGGACAAACTTTTTTTTGTTGGAAAGATCTCGGCAAGTACAGCTCATTCCCATGTTTGATTTTTCGATTTGAACAATTTTTGGTTCAACTTTGAACCGTTCAAACAACCTGTCCCGCGATGCTAACTTTTGAGTGAACAGTCCGATTTGAACAAACTTTTTTTTGTTCGAAAGATCTTTTCAAGGATACTTCAATCCCGTATCTACATTTTCGATTTGAACAATTTTTCGTTCAACATTGAACCGCTCAATCAAGCTGTCACCCCTAATAACTTTTGATTGAACAGTCCGATTTAAATAAACTTTTTTTTTTGTTCGAAGGATCTCAGCAAGGATACTTTATTACCGATTTAAATTTTCCATTTATTCATTTTTTCGTTCAACATTGAACCGTTCAAGCAACCTTTCCCCACCTAATAACTTTTGAGTGAACCGTCCGAATGGAATAAACTTTTTTTTGTTTGAAAGATCTCGGAGAGGCTTTCCCATACATTCCCATATTTCGCTTTTTGATTTGAACCATTTTTCGTTTAATATTGAACCGTTCAGGAAAAAAAATAACATTAGCGTCTGCGGGGAATTTAACTTGAATGTTGATCCTGAACTTAAAGTCGTATTTCCTTCAATCTAACTTTGTAAGAAAATTGTTTTGATAAATAATGTTTGTAAAGTACTTTTGTGAGTAATCTTCTGTGAGGACTCTGATTCCGACTCCGACTCCGCAAACATGGCGGAAATGCAGGCTCAGAAAAAAAAATGGCTGACTGTGCAGACGATTTTTTGTTCATATATTCATTGTTTTATTTTACTTTTTTTTTTATTATTTTTTTTTTTTGGCTGACGATTTTTTTTTGTAACAAAACAAAACGAGAACATTTTATTCTTTATTTATATTTAACAACTGGCAACGGATTTAAAGTGAAATTCGAGACATTTTATTAACGGACGAGTTTTATTTTTTTCTTTCTTTGAATGTGTTTTGATGCTCTTTGTACTTTTATTTATTTATTTATTTATTTTATTTATTTATTTTTTTTTTTTTTGGAAAATGATGGAGGATTTTTTCTACGGAGGAACTGTAACAGTTACACTCTTTAAAAGGTGCGACAAAACTTTATTTATTCGTTAATTACTTTTTACGTGTCTATTTCATCTGATGAGAGGGGTATATTTTGCTTTTCGAAATCAGCTCTAAGTGCTAAAAAGGTTTGTTTGACATAATTTTCAGTCTCAGATAATCAAGAGAATAATGATCAGATGCGAGAATGCCGATGTCGATGTACGGGAAAGTAGGCTCGTTTAGTTCTTGACAGAACTTCTTGTTTCTTTTCTTTTCGCAAAAAACTGAAAACAAATCAAAATATCAGATCATATGTCTGTGTCCCCACATTATCTAGTGTGCAGCTGTTATTAATTTTTTTAATTGTTTGTGTTCTTTTTCATTTTGTTGTAAAGGAAAGTATTGCAGCAAGATATATCTATATACATGTAAGATCCGAAAGATCGGCTCTAGGATGAAGGTTGGTGTTGCAGTCGGTTCGTAGGAAGAGGACAGAGCTATTCAATCACTACACTTTATAATATCTCGGTTACAGGAAGGCTGCCCCTTTTCAGAGATGCAGCGATATTTATATGGGGAATATCATTTAAGGATGGCAGATAATAATCCCTAGATCACGTGACCCACGTGATCTATATAGGAGTGGCATATTGAAAATAGTGAACTTTATTGGGTGATACACTAGAGACAGAGGCTGGCTTAAGTCTAGAGGGAAAAAAAGTGTCTGTTAGGTACTTTGAGGGAAATCGAATCTGAGCCTGGAGGATGACTATATATGGTATGAGAGCTGTTTCAAGTGTAATAAATAATGTTAATGGGAATCACGCGCCGACTATCTGACGTCTGAACTTTAATATGGAAAAGGCCTAGCAAAGGTTTAGGCTTAGTTAGGGTTTTCCTTATTACATACATATATTAAACAAACACTGCTTTTTTGATCATAACCTCTCATGTTGTTCAACTTCTGTACAGATTGCTCCTCCCCTTTTCCTACCTTCCAGCTCCAAACTCTTTTTTTTTTATTATCCCGCCTAACCCCATTTCAAAGCCTTAGTCTCTACTGATGTCTGGTAGTGTTTCAGTTTGTTCTGTTTTTAGAGAAAGGAAAGGCAGTGATGGGTACTGACATATAACCTGATATTTTGCTTTCTTTTCAGTTTTGTGTTAAAATAATGGGAAAACATTATGAGAACAAGGGGAAACAGTGCTATTTTTCTGTTTGCTATGATCTTGGGGCGAACAGTTTCTTTTCTTCCTCCAAAATTGAAGATTCGTGCTGGGGGAGGGGATGAAATGAATCATAAATTTAAATTCAGATATTGAATGGAAGTACACTTTGTGAAGGCCGGATTGAAAAAAGAAACACTTCGTCTGAAAAACAATATATACCTAGGGGGAAATTAATCCTTAAATCAATCACCAGGTGAAGCGTCATATTATTGTAGCGTTAATGGTATATTTGGGTGAGGGAAGGGTTTTACTTTGCCTTGTTATGAGGAAACCCATTTACCAACTTTAAATAAGTTTACTGTTCATTTTGTATCAAAAAGGTTTTTTTTTAGCATTTGAAACAGTTTGGAGGAAAAAATGGTTGGGTCGGGAAGGAAGGGAGGGGGAGCTGACCAATTTACAAGTTAATGCTAGCTCACTTAGCTGGAGTAAAAATATTAGTCAATTCAATCCCCAGGTTAGATGTCATAATAGTACAGCGTTAATGGTATATTTGGGTGGAGGAGGGGATACTTCGTCTAGTTATAAGGAAACCCATTTACTAACTTTAAATAAGTTTACTATTCATTTTGTATCAAAGCGTTTTTTTAACATTTTGAACAGTTTTGAATTGAAAAAGAGTGGTTGTACGGGGAAGGAAGGGGTGAGGGGGTGAACCTGACAAATCTATAAGCTCATGCCAGCTCACTTTAAACATATTCATGTTTGTTTACTACGTTTTAGACCATCACAAGCAAGATAACTTAGTATTTAAATGATTAGAATCTAAAAAATATCATTTTTTTCCTATACAGTTTTATTCAAAAATTCAAAAAAAATATGATCCCATTGAGATCCCAATCTAAAAATTTGTACAAACATAGATAAAATACACAAAATTTTTTGAGAATTTTTGGAAAAAAATTCATTATATGTTTTTAGAGAAATTTAAATTTGAAATTTAAATTTCATTTTTTGAAAAAGAAAATTTTTATCAAATTAGTCATGTTGCATATCAGATTAAGCGGCAACTAACGTACTTTAAAATGCTATTCACCAAATTGTTCTATCTGTACTTGGTTCTATCTTGGTGCCGAGTTATGGTCCCTTTTATGTTCCCTTATCCATGGAAAAACGAGGGTTTTTCCCCAAGTTCAAAATCTCATAAATCAAAAAATAATAGAGCTAAAAATCTAAAAATTGAGACTTTTTATTACCTCAAGGGGTACAATTGATGAGCCAAATTTGAAAGAAATACAAAAATGTAAAGTAAATTATGTTGGATCACTTGACATGGAATGACCCTTATCTCTATTTCTGTAAGTCCTTTAATCAAACACGGAACTAGGAAAATAAAATCGTCTGCTTCGTTTAGAATTTTGTATAAACGTGTAGTTAAGCCTTTTAAAATATCGCCTGTCCTTCTATTGTTTAGTTTCGCAGTGTTCCCACTTCGTAAAAAAATAAGGGTCTAGCTCCACTTCGGCAGAAAATCGATCGTAACCAAAGGCAGAAACCAAAAATCCGGGTACTTCCTCTTTTAGGAAAATAGCAAGTATAGTCGGATTTTCGGTTTCTGCCTTCGGTTTCGGTCGGTTTTCTGCTGATGTGGAGCCCGGCTCTAACTCTCAGTTTTTATGGAATGCCCTTTATAGTTCGTCTTAGCAGTAATTTGTCTTAAGCGTGTTTAAATAAACGAGATTCGGCTGTGTATGTATGTTTTTATGAGCCTATGTATGTGTATGTGTGTGCTTATTTCTCATGCAAGTTCAATGTTTGCGTCGAATCTTCACCTAATTTGGCCCAGAGGTCCACCGATGTTAAGTAATTTGGATATAAGGTGGTTTTCGCCTCCCTATGAGGTTCAAAACAAAGCCCGTGAAGTTTTTCCTAAGACAAAACCAGTAACGCCATCTTTTTAAAAACTTGGCGTAGAGGTAGGCCCGTCATTTGGGGGTCAGCGGGGCAATTGCCCCCCTCCGTGTTTGAGAAGTTAATGTATTTACATATAAACGGGAGTGGTTTTTGTTGTTTTCCGAAGAAACAGCATTGTGTTTATACCCTTTGACCCCCCGCCCCCAGGACCGGAAAATTTTGAAATGAAAGACCTGCTTACAGAGGTCTTTTGATGCTGAAGAATTCCCATTAAATTTCACATACTAAATTTGAATTTTGAGTCACAAAATTGCTCTTTTCTGCTCGTGGACTAGGAATTTATACTTTTTCTTGTTATTGAACCTTATTGTGATGAACCGTATTGAAATGAGTCAACTTTTTTTCGATCTTCAACGTGCTATGTAGCTAGTAAACAAATAAATTGTTGTCTAACTTTAAGCATTTCAGGGCTCCGAAAACAAAGTTTTATTCAAGAAGTTTGCCATTATGATCAATTATGTTTTAAGCATTAAACAACCTAACAAAGAGACCTTTTTTCCTAACTTTTTTTTTTTTTGCCTTATCTGGGATTTTATAGTACATTAATGATCTAAACAAAGTAAAGCAAATTCATAAATTCACACTGAATTTAAATTATAACATAAAATATCACCCGAAAATCAATATTACAATTTACAACATATGTCAATAGAAATAAATTTCAAAACAAATTGCCTTGAGCACAAAGTAAGCTGCAAGTAAATGAATTAAAGGAAACTTCATTAGAATTTAAGATTTCTACAGTTTGATGAAAATTCTGAGAATCCCCAAGAATTCCAGCGATTAATTTATTCTGTTCTTTTTCCTCGTGTTCTCATACAGAATAATTTAAAGAGCGCCTCTTCGAATTCTTCAAAATAAAAGTATTTGAGTTATGCAAGCAGAATTTGAAATAAAGTTAACTAGCATTTGAAGAGAGTTATATACAATGGGAGAAAAAAAAAGACATTTCTGCGTGCATTTAATTAGAATAGAGAAAGAACCGCAATTAAGTACACACACGAAATTCTCTTAGAGTATTTTAATGACTGTTTTGACTTTTTTAAGGGACAAAAATGCTGATTTTTTTGCACTATTTCAGTGAAGGATTTTCCTTTTTAAACGTATAGATGTAAATACACTATACAGTAGAGCCCGCTTAATAGAATAGCCAGTTTGCTGTAAAAAAATATCCTAATAAGCGGGATATTCCATTATCCGGGATTTTAGTAAGATCAAAGACCTGACGCATGCGTAAATGCGCGGAAGGTTTTACCTAAGAAGATCAGACAGTATAATGAGAATTCGATTTTTTCCCCATTGAACAGAAACAAAAAAGCAAGCATTCGTTTTAATCAAAAATGGCTCAACTATGATTTCTAAAATCTACAATAGTAGAGATTAATGTGCAGAGTGACATCAAATTCCTACTAGCTCATCAAACAAGTCCATGAAACTAAACCTTCAGCTGATGGAAAAACAAATAAATACTGCTCTTGTCTGCCGCATGAATAAGCACTATCGAAAGAATTTTCCAGCTTGACGAACAAACAATCGCAAGTTCTGTCACGTATTTACCTCGGGCAGCGCGCAAAGCAGCAACCCCCGGGGCAAGTTTCACATTTGTTTTAGAATGCTACGTGCTCAACTTTACCACGAGTAATCCATGCTTCGATGCATTTGAATGTTGCTTTTTGGGTGATACATGCTTTTTTGAGACAGCTTTTTTTATCTTCAGCCTTGTTGCTAAATTTATATTGCGCTGCTATTTATTGCATATATATCTGAAAATTTATGACTCAAGAAACGCTTTATAAAACGATTTAAGGACATCATAGTTTCTGTGCATTAACAGTAATGTTACCTTATTATAAGCTTCAAAAATTCAACTTAAATGCCAAACATTCTGTATATTTTTTAGACGTAACAGTGATTAACGCAGATGGCGTAACAGTGAAGTTTACAAGTTTACAAAGGAACAAAACTGCTAGGTTCTTTGTATGATATCACGCCTGATTAATAGAGCAATTATCATAAAAATCCAGAAGATCATACATGCTATAGAGTTACAGAAAAGTGGTAGTGTTTCATAGGACTCAAAAAACTATGTCTTTTTTGTGTAACGACCTTAACCATGCAGTTTCGAGAGTTTTCTACAACTTCCACTAATAAATTCAAACTAACGCTTGGTGATAATCATGTTGGGTGGGATCTTTATCATTCCCTGTTTTCATTAGAACTTTAACATCATTCGTAAATAAAATATGAACAGCTGAAGTTGTGTGAAAGTAACGACCGTAACCATGGATTAGCCCTTCTGCTAGTTTCTATTTGTAAAATATTTGTAAATTATTTTTTTACACGGTTTTTAAAAGGATTTTTAATTTTACTTATTGATTCAGTTTTTACGACTAGCAAGTTTTTCTAGTTATGATTATCTTCCTTTTTCTGTGCTCCCCATGTTCCTCTCGAAAACAATGAAATACATTTGATTTTTTAATGTTTTCTGTTCGACTCAAAATGAGTTCGGTATCAGGGTTGCGGTGTTTTTAATTTTAAATTTAACCTTAGTACTGTTAATTATTACATTATCGTATGGACTCCTTGCTAGTAATATCAATAAATGTCCTAATAGAGGTGTACTTACGATCTACTAGAACTATGGGGAGAGTATAAACCGATTTTTAAAAAATAACCTGTTTGCTTGCTTGTTTGTTTTTCAAAATGAAGTTCAGTTCAATATGAAGCAACATTTCATACTCTATTTTTGTTCATATTTGTTACTAATGTTCAGACATTTGTCACAGAAGAAAATAACATTAGAAAGATTCCTTCAGTGCAGCAGTCACGGCTAAACAGTTGCATCAGTCGTCATTATAACCAAAGCTCTCTGCTCAAAAGTTGTTCTGTTTTTGAAAACAACCCGTTATAACATCTTAAAAACAACAAGTTCAAAAAGTGTTTAACCCATTAATGCCTAACATTTTCTTTTTCAAAGATATTTTGTATACTGGTACCAAACAGTGTTTAATGGACAGGAAATATAATTAAAAGAATATGATGTAAAAAATATTTTTTTTATTAAGGGGTTACAGTACCTCAAAAATGACCAAAAGACCAAAAAAAATTTTATTGCTTATTTCAAAAGTAAAAGTTATTTAAAACACTCAGAAAAAAACAGCATTGTTCTAGCTAAATTATTTAAAAAGTTATGAGTGACTTTAGGGCATACATGCTATGTGTTCTAATGGAAAAGCCAAACTTTAAAGTGCTTTTTCTCGGTGATCAGTTTTTAGTGTTTCTATGTTACTAGAAATGCTAAGGAATTTTTTCTATTAAAGATATCACTTTAAAGCAATATTTTTTGCACTCAGGATAATATATTTAACAAAACTGTGCATGGAATAAGCGTTTTATAAATTACAAAAATTTTTAGGGTTTGTTAAACCTCGAAGAACAAAATTTTCTAAGATTTTTTTACATAAATGGTCACAAAATATTTTCTAATCAAAATATAAGAAAATGAATGCACAGATTTGTTGAGGTTTTCCTTGTGATCATTTCGCAAAAAGAAATTTTGAAATTAGTGCAGAAACAAAAAAGCCTTAGGGTTTTAAAAAAACTGAAATTTTCTTACATTTTTCAAATTTTCAAAAAAAGTTTTCAAAATTTTTGATGTTTGAAAATAAATTATTGATTTTTAAACAAGTGCAGAAACAAATATTTCAAAGAATTAACTTTTTCACTTAAATTAAAGAAATTTGTTAGAAAGGTACTGTAACCCCTTAAGGAAAGAAAGATCGTCCCTTAAAAGTTACAATAGACCCCAGAATGTACATACTTTTTTCATTAATTTTTTTTTCTGTCTACGATCTAATATTCAAAAAGACATTTTATAAGAAGAGATAAAATCAGCAATTAACATAAACTGGGAAGCTGGGAATAACTTTGAAAACTTAGCTTTTTCCTTGAAATTGTGAACGATGTGATTTTTGATAAAGATCATATTAAAGCTGCTACAGAACGCACTTTACAATGGTTATGGGCTGCAATCTGTTAATAACGAATTGAAACAATACCAAGGTACAAATTGAACACTATTATTTGGTTGAAATGTTCATTTTGGGGAAATTCAGACCCTTTTTTTGGACCGTCCCTAAAAAGGGACGCTAGGCATTAATGGGTTTAAAAAAACATTTGAAAAAAAAACAAAAGAAATTTATGTCCACTGTATATTTTTGCCTTTAACTGAAATTAAATTTTTGAAATATATTTCTCAAATAAGGATTATTTTAAGACTAAAACCAGGTTGCGTAAAAGAACATGAACTGAAACCTTTTTTGCACAACGAACGAACTGATCGGCTATTTTCTCTCTTCCACTAACCGAAAAAGAAGATAAAAATCAGTTTTACGTTCTATCCCTCTCCTCAACCGACAACCGCATGGAGTTAGTTTTATTGTCTTGGGGAAATGCGCCTTGTGCTTCTAATCAAACTTAGTGGTTTCAGTCAATAGAAACACACCAGATCACCGGGAAAGCAATTTATTCGACCAAATCCTTAAAAAGTACAGGGAAATTTTAGTGATTGCTTTTAGCGGTGAAATGATGTCGAACAGGACGAAGAAATGTGGTAGAAAATGAAGCGTATTTAAGACATATTTTTAAAAAATGCTTTCTTTCTCAACAATCCGAATTCCTTTAATGCATAAAAATGGGATGTCATGTTAAAATTGTGGAGATTTTTCAACTCAGTATTTTATACACCTGTGGTTAAAATACGTGGCTTGTTAAGAAGTAATAAAAAAAGGGAGGAATCCGGAAGAGTGGGGTGGTTTTCAGTTCTTTGTTTACTTCTGTAATTGACCTAACAAGAGTGCAGCACACAAAAATCCAATAGTATATTCCTTCAACTACGTAAAAACATGCAAATACAACTGTGCAGACAACTTTATTTTATTCACAAATTTCAAAATAAGTAACAACATTTTTATACAATACCCCACCACACGAGGAAGTTATATATTTGTATTGTTACAAATCTTGTAAATAGTTGTTGTTTTTCCTGCCTTGCATCATTTTCATTAGTTTTGGTTTTATCTGACGTCATGTTGCAAAAGTATCTGAAGATATCACCTTTATCACTTGTATACCGGCCACGTAACACTTTGTAGTTTTTACACTTGCCCTAACTTTAATAAGCGTGAAGACATTTTCGCGTGGTTTTCTTCTTATCACTAGAATTTGTGAATGGATTGTTCAAAGTTATGAATGAACAGAATGCTCCGGATTTTTCTAGAATATTGTCGTAATTTCTTTCCGTGTATAAATAGCCTTGAACACAGTTTTGAGTGAGTCAGTTTTTCTCAGATGGGATTTCTGAGATGCTCGTTTTCGTTCGCTTGGCGAATGGTTGTTTTGCTTTTGTAATTGCTTAATTACTGTTCACGTTAGATACGTGGTGCTGAATTACTGTTGAGAGTACAGTGTACTGTTTGCTACCTAATTGCTGGATGTTTAGCAATTGTTTCCTGCTCTTATTGTAAATAGTGTACATACTTGTAAATAAATTTATAGTTACTTCCTCAAGATTGGAATGCTCATTTGAAGAAAGTTGAAGGTGCTACGGACTCGTTACAATTTTGGCGCCCAACGTGGGGCATCTTCAAGGACTTTCTTGGAATTTTCTGTGAACTTGGACTTTTCTTCCTGAGGACTTTTTGACTTCAGAATTTTATGGTGATTACTCGAGCAATGGAGGAACAACTGGAAAAACTCCTTGATGCTATCAACGCTGTTAAAAATGACATGACTGCGAGCATGGCTGCGAATCAAGAGAAAATAAAGAATGATATGGCGACTCTGGCTACTAATCAAGAACGATTAAAGAATGAGCTGGCTACTAATCAAGAGCAATTAAAGAATGAGCTCGCTACTAATCAAGAACAATTAAAGAATGAGCTCGCTACTAATCAAGAACAATTAAAGAATGAACTGGCTACTAATCAAGAACAATTAAAGAGTGATTTAACCGCGAGCATAACTTCAAGTCAAGAAGAAATTAAGAGCGATCTAACGTCAATGAAAAGTTTGGTGGAAACTAAATTTACCAACATGGAAAATAAAGTGGAGGCTCTAGAAGATCGAATCACCACAGTAGAAAACCATGTGGAAAAGAAAATTAAGGAACTTGAATCGAAGTTATCAGCATCCTGCAACAACTCAAGTGATTATGTAGCTGCAGCTGAAACTTCTCGTTCATCCATTAAACTGGCCACATTTGACGGGAAGACCTCGTGGAATATTTACAAGAAGCAGTTCCTCATCGTTGCAGAAGCAAACTCCTGGGACTCTTCCACGAAAGCCTGTCACCTCGCAGCCTCGCTGAGAGGGGATGCAGCCGACATACTACAGACCTTCCCAGAGGTCAAGCACCGTGACTTCGAAGCTTTATCATCGGCCTTGGAGCTTCGCTTTGGTGAATCCTGCCAAAAAGAATTCAGCCAACTTCAGCTCAAATCCCGACTCCAGAGGGCTGGAGAGACTTTGCAAGTTTTTGCAGCAGACGTTGAGAGGCTTTCCCATCTCGCCTTCTCGGACTGTCCTTCGGGTGTTTGTGATAGCCTGGCCCTGAACTACTTCATAGATGGAGTGCGAAATCCAGAAATTCAGACGGCTCTACGGATGGCGGACATTAAAGATCTTAAATCCGGTTTGGTCTACGCAATAAAGTTCGAGGCTGCACAGCAAACATCCCGCAAGGATCGCCATTCAATCAGGGGCGTGGAAGTGAGCGCCCAGGATTCGAACTCAACTCGCTTCTCGGAAATTGAGCGACAAATCAAGGAGATCTCTGGGACCCTGAAGAAGATTACGGCTCGAAAGGACCAAAGTAGACAACCGCTGAAGTGCTGGAAATTTGGCGGTGAGGGCCACGTACGAAGGCACTGCGAAGCCCGCCAAGAAACAGGAGGGAAGAGCAAACTAAGCAATGGCAATCTCGCGGGGCGGAGGTCGCCATATTGGAATGAGCCCCATCCCAAAGTTTTCCAGAGCTTTAAATTCGGCCTAATTGAATATCCTAACCAGAATAATAGCCCAAAAGGAGTACTGGTGGCATCTACGCTTGTGGACCTTTCAAGGAATGCAGTTCCTGTGAGAGTCGCCAATGTAAGAGAAAGACCGAGGAATATTAAGAAAGGAGAAGTGTTGGCAACTTGTACTCCCGTAAACTGCATCATCAGAAGAATTGATTCCTCCGAGACTGTGTCTTCCGAGTCCTTGACTTCGAAATTAATTGGGAGTGCACCATTATCGACGGATCAAAGATACGCTGCGGAAAAATTGGTGGACAACTTCAAGCAGGTGTTTTCATCTACATCCGAGGATGTTGGTCGCACGAATTTAACGCAGCATAGGATCGACACTGGAGATCATCCCCCTATCAAGCAGCATCCAAGACGACTACCGTTCGCCAAGAAGGAAGAGGTTAAGATCCTCTTGAAAGAGATGAAGGAGAGTGACGTCATCGAACCCTCATCCAGTCCTTGGGCATCCCCTATCGTCTTGGTCCGAAAGAAAGACGGCTCCACCAGATTTTGTGTTGATTACCGACGCCTGAATGACATCACCAAGAAGGACAGTTACCCTCTTCCACGGATCGATGAAACTCTGGACACCCTTTCCGGACACAAGTGGTTTTCGACCCTGGATTTAAAGAGCGGCTACTGGCAGGTGGAGATACACCCCGACGACCGAGAGAAGACGGCGTTTACAACCGGACAAGGATTATGGCAGTTTAAAATGATGCCGTTCGGCCTCTGCAATGAACCAGCCACGTTCGAGCGTCTTATGGAGTCAGTGTTACGAGGACTTTCTTATGAATCCTGTCTTGTCTACTTGGACGACATCATCATCATAGGACGCAGTTTTGAGGAACATTTGGCTAATCTTAGGAAGGTGCTGCAGAAGCTTAAGGAAGCCATCCTGAAGTTAAGCCCGTCCAAGTGTAATCTGTTCCGCCGTGAGGTGAACTACCTGGGTCACATTATCTCTTCAGAGGGTGTACGAACAGATCCAGATAAGGTATCCGCAGTCAAGAATTGGAGCCGCCCTGAAAATGTTTATCAGCTGCGAAGTTTCCTGGGGCTCTGCACGTACTACAGGAAGTTTGTGAAGGGTTTTTTCAATATTGCACGACCTTTGCATAAGCTGACGGAGAGCAAACAGAAATTTGAATGGTCCAAAGAATGCGAGGATGCATTTCTACAGCTGAAGGAGGCTTTAACATCAACGCCTATTCTCTCTTATCCTCAGCCTGGAAAATCCTTCATACTTGACACTGATGCGAGCCACGACAGCGTTGGAGCTGTTTTTTATCTCAAGAAATAGACGGTAACGAACATGTCATCGCCTACTGGAGCAAATGCTTATCCAAGTCGGAGCGAAATTATTGTGTCACGAGAAAGGAATTGCTCGCCATAGTTAAAGCTGTAGAACATTTCCATCATTACCTTTACGGCCGTAAATTCCTGCTCCGGACTGATCATGCCTCTTTAACTTGGCTGTTGAATTTCAAGAATCCAGAGGGCCAGGTAGCCAGGTGGATACAGCGGCTCCAGGAATATGACATCGAGATTAAGCACCGAAAAGGCTTGTCACACGGGAATGCTGACGCGTTATCAAGAAGACCTTGTTCCGAGAACTGCCAGTATTGCTCCCGAATAGAGAAACAGTACGGGACGACAATCCCTACTGCCTGTCAAGTTACTGCTACTTCATCATCTTCAGATCCTGATCCATGGAGTGACGACCAAGTAAGAAAAGATCAGCTTGAAGACCCAGACCTAAAGCCTATCATAGAGTTAATGGAGAAGGACAGTCGGCGACCTAGTTGGCAAGACGTTTCTATCTACAGTCCTGCAACGAAAAGATACTGGGCTCTATGGAAATCTCTCCAGTTGCGGAATGGCGTCCTGTATCGGAAATGGGAATCTGACGATGGTAAAGCATTCAAATGGCAGTTACTCCTTCCCAGATCAAGAATTCCAGACGTTCTAAAGGAATTGCACTGTAGTCTGACTGGAGGACACTTTGGTATCCTGAAAACAATCCACAAGGTTCGAAAGCGCTTCTTCTGGAGCAAGGCGAAGGATGACGTGGAGAAGTGGTGTCATTCTTGTGACGCCTGTGCTGCCCGTAAAGGACCGAAGAGAAGAAGCCGCGGGAAGCTACATCTTTACAACGTAGGAGCTCCTTTCGAACGAATCGGGATCGACATTCTTGGTCCTCTACCGAAAACGACTAATGGGAACAAATACATTCTCGTTTCCACTGACTATTTTACCAAGTGGCCCGAAGCATATTCCATTCCGGATCAGGAAGCTACCACTGTAGCAGAGACTCTAGTCCAGAATTGGATCTCGAGATATGGGACACCCTTGCAGATCCATTCCGATCAGGGGAGAAACTTCATCTCTGCTGTGTTTAAGGGCCTATGTAAAATCCTCAAAATTGAGAAAACTCGAACGACGCCACTACACCCACAATCGGACGGCATGGTGGAGAGATTTAACAGGACAATCCTTAATAATCTCTCGCTTATGGTCTCCAAAAATCAACAAGATTGGGACAAGACTCTTCCTCTGTTCCTGCTGGCCTACCGCAGTGCTGTCCACGAGACCACCGTATATTCCCCATTGCAGATGCTCTTCGGCCGAGAGCTTCGGCTGCCTTGTGATCTCGTCTTCGGTCTCCCTCCAGATGCGCCTTCATCGCCTGAGGAAAACGTCCAGGATCTCCATTCCCGGTTGGAGGACGTTCATCACTTCGCACGGGAGCGAATCAACATCGCGACGGAGAAAATGAAGACCCGATACGACACCAGGTCCACTGGCCATGACTTTCAAGAAGGTAACAAGGTGTGGCTATGGAATCCCATCCGACGTAAAAGTCTGTCACCCAAATTGCAGTCGCATTGAGATGGACCCTACTCAGTCCTTCACCGGCTGAACGACGTCGTAGTGAGGATCCAAAAGTCATCACATTCAAAACCTAGGGTTGTCCATTATGATCGGCTAGCCCCATACTATGGCCATAGTTCGTAACATAAATATAAAGCTACCATGGTAACTTGTTTTAAATTTTGTAAATAACTTTTGCCTTTAATTGGTTGTAATATTACTTTATCAACGTTATTATTTCTTTCATGTTCTCATTATTATTGTTTATCATGTTTATGATTGGTCATCATGTAATGTGTGCATCTGTAAGTTTTCCCTTGCTTCCTTTCTGGGGATTGTACTGCCCGGGACGTGCAGTCCTTGGGAAGGGGGCAATGTTACAAATCTTGTAAATAGTTGTTGTTTTTCCTGCCTTGCATCATTTTCATTAGTTTTGGTTTTATCTGACGTCATGTTGCAAAAGTATCTGAAGATATCACCTTTATCACTTGTATACCGGCCACGTAACACTTTGTAGTTTTTACACTTGCCCTAACTTTAATAAGCGTGAAGACATTTTCGCGTGGTTTTCTTCTTATCACTAGAATTTGTGAATGGATTGTTCAAAGTTATGAATAAACAGAATGCTCCGGATTTTTCTAGAATATTGTCGTAATTTCTTTCCGTGTATAAATAGCCTTGAACACAGTTTTGAGTGAGTCAGTTTTTCTCAGATGGGATTTCTGAGATGCTCGTTTTCGTTCGCTTGGCGAATGGTTGTTTTGCTTTTGTAATTGCTTAATTACTGTTCACGTTTGATACGTGGTGCTGAATTACTGTTGAGAGTACAGTGTACTGTTTGCTACCTAATTGCTGGATGTTTAGCAATTGTTTCCTGCTCTTATTGTAAATAGTGTACGTACTTGTAAATAAATTTATAGTTACTTCCTCAAGATTGGAATGCTCATTTGAAGAAAGTTGAAGGTGCTACGGACTCGTTACAGTATGTAATTATACATTGTTTAAAAATTTATAGACCTTCCTGGCAAATATTTGGCAGCTTATGTGCCTAAATTCTGCCAGTAACACATCTGGCAAAACAGGAACGTTTCCCACTGAAAGACAGTAATCTTCCTAAAATTCACCTGAAATCGCCCAGAGGAATTCAGATACTCACCCAATGTTAATTATCAAAAAACAGCTCAATTAAACTTGTAAAATATCCATAACTGTCAGAAAGGTCAAGACTCCCACAACTGCAACATTGGATGAACACTTTATTGATTGACGACACAAACACGCACATAGAACAGAGAGTAGAATAGAGTAGCAAAACTCATCAGGGCTGCATGGACCTTTTAAGCGCGCTAAAACGGCGCAGTTACAGTTAGGTTTCTACACCCAGTAAAAGCACATAGGGTAAGTGCTCCAGTAGTCGGCCATTTAAGAGATATTTTGTTGATCATGACTAACCTAGAATTTTCAGCTATCAATACAGCAACAAAAACAAGGTAAAACTTTAGAATGAATCTTTCTGATAGTGAATCACCTACTTGTTTCAGAAATTTAAAAAAAATATGTTAAAATCCAAGCTGTTGTCAACACTAGTAAATGCTCTAGTAGTCGACCACAGAATCATCTTAGCTGAAAAATAAGCAGAATCGCAATCTTAGATGACTGGCACGTCATTTAAAATGAAATGACTCATTACTAATTCAAAAAAATCTGGTATGGACCCCCACACTACTTCCTTTTACGTGTAAATTTCTCAATAGTTGCCTTAAGTATTAAAAAAAGTGCTTGGAGTGAGCAAGGTAACAATTCAAATATTTACTCCCCTAATCTGCCACGAAACAATGCAAAAAATATTTTACAATGGTTAATTTTCTAACTATTGCTGATTTTAATATCATTCAGTGAATATTTCGCAAAATATCGCCAAAAGCGCCAAGTTAAACCCAAATTCAAAAAATAATTTATTTCGCCAAATTTGTCGCCAACTTAACGATATGTCGCCAAGGTTGGCGTCAAACACTTGGCGACCAAAAGCTTGGCGACATATCGCCAAGTGGTCGCGCCAATTCATATCACTTGAGTCTGCATTGAAATTAACACTGATTTACCCCAAAAAAGGGGTAAAACACCCCCTTGGGAACATTCGAATGCAACCATAAGGGGAGGTGCACAACTAGACCATCCTCAGAGCTTACATACCAAGCTAGTAGCTTCTACGACATATAGTTTTTGAGTTATGCGACACACATACGCACATACGTACTCGTCGTAATTAACTCGGGGGTGGTTGAAAAGGATTTTTCGGCTGCTTATATGTTGGTAGGTACATATGCACGTGCTGACAGATCGAAAAAACTACTGAACATTCATTCGGGGGTGAGCAAAATCAAAATTTAGACTCAAATTTGAGTGATTTTTTTTTCGCGATCACAATACTTCCTTTACTACGTAAAAGGAAGCAAAAAAGTACCCAAAACCAAGGCTTCACTAGATAGCGTTTTATACAGGCTTCTTCATTACTCAAAACATCAATGGTAAATATTTGCCCGCTAGAGAGCGCTGAACAAGGGCCTCCCAAATGTTTGTTTACATTTATTAGCATGTTGTTTCTGCTGTAAAAAATGATGTTTATCCTATCTTTTAGGGTTAAAAAATATTGATATAGTTAACTGAAGTGGAGTACGGAGTGAATTGATGCCGAAGGCCCTCTTAGTACTGCTTTTTAGGGGAAATAAATTCCCTTTTCAGGTAAAGTTGGTCGCAACTCATGATTCAGTCATACGACATTCATTCATTGTTTACTTTCTTCGAATTAGCAACGTATAGCAATGGCGTTCAATTTTGACATCTCTGCATTAATAAAATATACGCTTTTCTTCGCAGCCGATAAATAAAAATGTAGCAATGAAATAATATTGTTCTATTTACTATTTTGTTTCATTATTGTTGCTCACACGATCTTAATTGCTACGCAAAAGCTCAGATGTTCATTTTGATAGCGTTGACCCATCAGAGCGATAAATGGCGAATCTATTCGTAGAGACATTTCATTTTGATGCCCCAGAATGAAATGTACAGTAATAAAGTGATGGTGTTCAACGGAAAGACGATTGACAACAAAACATATTAATTTCTTTAATAAAAACGAAATGAGCATATATAATCGTTTGGTACTAAAGAGCAATACAAGTACGAAAAAAATAAACAAAACTACAATATTACGACGACCAACTGTAAAATTTTGTTTTCATTTACACAACATTAAAAGGTAATGTTCTTTTTATGTTAAATTTCACACATTGATAATATTTCGATAATTGGGAATCTGCTGTGGTTGCCAAATTTTTGGCGATAATTACTTTATTTTGTTGCTCTTTAGTTTATGTTTGCGAAGGAAGTATTTCCCTCGCTCATAAATTGGCCACAAAGATTTAACGCCAATAGTGAAAGATAACCAGACTTCCAATCACCGAAATCTTCCCTTTTTTGTTTCTAATTTCACACATACGTTTAATACTTGAAAGTAAAATAATGGGCCAACTGAAAAAAAGCTGCGAAATAATGTGAGAATTCTTATTAAAAAACTCGCCAAATCAACTTCAAAAGCTTCATTAGCATGTAACATAATAAGTTTAATAAATATATCGAGCCATTATTATCATTGAAATTTAAATTAAAATGCAAAATAAGAGAAAAGAAGCAACCATGAAGACGATGCAAGCTTAAAATTTTAACATTCGCTTAGGTGGTAAGAAAATACATCGCCAAGTTAAAAAACGTACCTATAACTGAAAAGTACATACTTCCAAAGATCTCGGTTATTGAAATATTCTCAAAAGTTTTACGGAGAACTTCCATTAAAATGTAAAAAAATCGCCAAATAAATTAATTTGACCACCTAAACTCATCAAAAGTTTTGATGGAACTATCGTTCCAAAATCGCCATTTATCGCTCTGCAGTGCCAGCGTCGTTTCGTAGTTAAATAATAATTAGAATCAATTAAAATGAAAAATAATTCGCTAACTAATTAAAATAAGCCGTTAAAATGCAGAATAAACCAACAAATCGAACGAGCTATTAAATAACGTTAAAATATACTAAAATAGAATTGAATGCCAAATTGTAAAATGGTCGCCAACAAATTAACTTTTAATTTTGTCTTTTATTATTTGATTTGTAGAAATGTTAGTTACCATAAAATTCGATAGATGTCGCTGGAAAAGGACCTCCGTTTTTATCCCAAGGATTTTGATCAAATGAAGCAGCCTGTATAAAACGCTATCTAGTGAAGCCTTGCCAAAACTTAACTGCCACTGGTTGATGATTGTGGATAGGTACATGAATGTGTGAATGCGTCATATCTGATTTTGAATTAAAAATGTACTTTTTATGAGGAGTTTTATGTCATTGTGGCCGACTACTGGAGCCCCTACTAGTATTACCACGTTTGCACTTTTGTAGTGCACCTACCGACATCCGTAGAATGACTGCGAGGGTATTTTCGTAAGCCGGCAGTCGGAGTCGGTGTCCAAATTTATTCAAAACACCAAAACATTACATACAATAAAAAAAGTACAAGACAAATAACAGGGTACAATACAAAAACAGCAAGACAAAGTACTTACAAAACACAGAGATATAAAAAGATGACAATACGAAACGAGCAAAATAATAAAAAATAAATTAAAAAAAATAAAATGAAAAGGTATGCGCAAAAATACTCTGGGCTAAGATCATGTGTTGGATGGAAGATTGTATAAAAGGGGTAGGTGAGAGAAATTTAATCAGAAGATGTCATGCATAACAAAAGAAAGAGTGAATAAGGGTGAATTTTTAGTTTAGGTCGGGGAAGAGCAGGGTCCTGTTGGCTTCAAGAAAGTTTAATAGATTTAACATGCACTTTTGGAATAAAAATGTGAGATAAGTCAGCTCTCACTATATAGGGACCTTAGCAAAACTGAAAGCTGTTTATTTACATGTAATTTTAGCACAGCTAGTTTCCGGAGCCGGTATATCACCCCTATTAGAGTTATAACCAATCTGGAAAGGCCGTAAATTTTATTAAAGCAAAATATTTAATTAAAACGCTTAATATATTTATAAACTGGTAGCTAAATATATTTTTCATTTTAGTGAAAAGTTAACATTCATGTTACAGGCAGCAATTCAAGATTTTTTTGCAAAGAGACTTGATCTTCACAGGGAAGAGGTGGAAACCCATAGAAGCCCGGAAGTATAGTATTTTTACTCTATTTCTTTTTATTGATTTGAGTTTTTGGTAGAAAATATTTTTTCTTTGTTTTGAAATATTTTTATTCGTATTATTAATTGAGACTATTACCACTTAATATGGAAAATCAAAATAGCAATATAAGGGAGTTTTTTCTTTATAAAGAAATAAATGTGGTAGCTAATTAGAAAAACATTATATATTTTGTTATAATTATGCTTCTTCAGTTTATCCTTCGTAAAAAATAGTCTATTTTGTCTAATAATAGTCTAAATAATAATAGTCTAAAAAGTCTATTATTTTGCTTTCTTGCAACATAATAACATTACTATTTTCGTTTCCTATATTTATCTATTCAAACGAAGCTTTTTCAAATTTACAAAATTTCCTTTCACTCAGTTTTGTAGAAATTCCTTAAGCTATTTGCTACTGCTCAGAAACTTGTTGACATCCTTTATTTATGTCCATACCAAATTCAACAAAAAAAAAATAACTAGGAAAAAATATTTTAGCTTTACAACAAGAACCTAAAAATATTTTTCCTAGACATCAATTCAAATATTCTTCGTCTTTAATCTATTATTACACTATATATTTAGCATCCATATAAATACAAGCTTGCTTTGTTAAACTAAAGGCCCGAACATAAATATCCGCTTCTCAAAGGTTTCCAGTAACTTGGCAGCACACATTGATGTCTAACTATGAAAATAGTTTAAAACATTAATAGTATTTATAAACTTTTTGTCAAGATAAATTGCGCAATTAAAAAAAGATTCAATAAAAGCATGATAAATAAATAAAAACTATTTAAAATATCTCTCAGTACAGGACACGATTCATTAATTTTCTCAGTTTTTGAAATACAGTAAATTCCCAATTACCCATGAAATAGGGTGGCCTGATAACCGTGGATAAGCAAATACCGTGAATGATCCGAAAAACAGGTACAAAACGATACTAGTGTATGCAAAACTAAAAAAAAAAGTCAATAACACAACACATACATTTAAAAAATTATAACTAAAAATGATAACATTCAATGTAAAAAATATCTTTAAAAGCTAAAAACGTCCAATAACGCAGTCGCATTTTTCGGTATTTAGTAAATTATCACCGTAAAAAAAGAGAAAACAGAAGTGTGAAAGACCAGCGGATTATCGGGAGTTTATGTACTTCAAAACACTTAGACTCTCACTCAGACTCTTATTTCATACGGACTTATTTTGCTCAGATTTGATTTTTTTAGCTATTTTTTGACAATGATAAATGATCTTCCCTATTTCTTAGTAAGGGAAGATCCCGTCACAAAAGTGAAGCGAATGATTACAGTTACGTTAAAGCCCTACGAAGAAATACAGAAAAGATTAATAAATGATCAACAAATACTATCAGAACCAGCTTTTGTTTTTTTTTATAAACACCAAGTTAATTCATGTTTTCTTTATGCACGTGGTATATACAGGGTGTCCACTCCAATCGTGGACCAATAGCTAATTTCTAAACCGTTAGAGATAAGCATATAGTTTATTTAGGAAAAAATCTCCAAATTACGAAAGGAATTTTGGGTCTATTCAATGTTTTTCAAAAAATCAAATTTTGAAAGAGTTACGAAATTTAAATTTTTATACAGCCCCCCAGTCCTATCAATCATATTTAGTAAAACATTCTTGACACTGTAACGTTTAAAACAAAAAAAAAATCACTCTTCTACCACAAAAATTGACCGAGTTATGACGTTTTGAAAAATCAAGATTTTGCATTATTTCATGACGTCATCGAGAGATCGCTTAAGGCACCGTATGCGAAATCCTTCAAAATCTTGATTTTTCAAAACGTCATAACTCGGTCAATTTTTGTGGTAGAAGAGTGATTTTTTTTTGTTTTAAACGTTACAGTGTCAAGAATGTTTTACTAAATATGATTGATAGGACTGGGGGGCTGTATAAAAATTTAAATTTCGTAACTCCTTCAAAATTTGATTTTTTGAAAAACATTGAATAGACCCAAAATTCCTTTCGTAATTTGGAGATTTTTTCCTAAATAAACTATATGCTTATCTCTAACGGTTTAGAAATTAGCTATTGGTCCACGATTGGAGTGGACACCCTGTATGTATTGAAATAATTATACAATTAATTAATTTATATTTGTCTAGAGTAGAGCATTTTCTTAATCTATCGAACCTAACCCCTATTTTAACTCTTTTACTAAAATTTATATGTCGTGGTTTTGATTAAAATGGCATTTTTGAGAAAGTAACAACGCGTAAAATGGGGATCTACTGTATTAAAATTATCTATGAAGACTTTTAAGCTGAAGTTTTATTTCCATGCACTTTTTTCCGCTACGCATAAGGAAAATTCTCTTATCTAATAAGCAGACCGATATTTAACTCTCCTTCAGTTAAAAAAATTAAAATAAAAGCAAATTTTACGAGGAAATATGGTGGTAGAAAATAAATACGAACTGTTCAGCATGATTTTCCTGGTGGCTTATCTCAAGCAATCGTTCTGTTTAAAAAGAAAACAAAAGAAACTGCTTGGAAGCAAGCATGCTCGCGAATTTTTCTTTATTTCCCTTTCACATTTTAATTTTTTTTTTTTTTACTTTTGGCATTCTGTTGGTGTGAGACTCTTCCAATATAAAGTAAGCTAAGGGGAAGTTTACCGCTTGAAGTTTGCCAAGAAGCTGAAGGTATAGTTTTTTTTTTCCTTCTTTTATTTTAAATATGACGATGTAGTACAGAGAAGAAGAAAGGATCAAAGAAATTTCCTTGCAAAGTAACAACATTTCAGTTTCGTAAGACTCTCAAAAAGGTGTCTACTTTGCAAGATAAATTTAAAAAAAGAGTTGCTTTTTATTTTGTGTAAAAGGAACTTCTTGAAAAGAGATAAAAGCGAACAATATCCAAGTAATTTTCTCCTCTGGATGAATTATCTTTTTTTCTTTTCAAAATTTTATTAATTGAACTATATTTTATATCGAAAGCAATTTTATTGCTGATTCAAAGTACAAAATATGTTTCACATAACCTGTCTCTTCTCCAGTTACGAAACCCACCCACCTTAATTTTAAAAGATTTAATAACATAATACCTGAAGTCTTTTAAAATATTTCATTAAAAAAGAAAACTTAATGTGAAACATATTTTCATACACTCTTTAACTTTTATTTATGAGCAAAAAAAGTAATTGCTAAGCAAATATTTAAAGATATGTCTGCCGAAGGGCGTAGGATGATAAATTATTAATAATGCTTTCATTTACTTTACTATTCGCATCGAAGAGAAAATATTAATATTCTTCACTTAAAAACATTAAACACTTTTTAAATTTTTTTTAAACTCTCATCAGGATTACAAGAATTTGTTCAAATAATTTACATTTTATGAAATTGTGCCAGTTTTCTAAAACTACTTTAAAATTTATTGAGCAAGTAATCCAATAATTAAATTAGAAAATTCAGTGAAGAACATTTATTTTACTTCGAGTAAAATGTATACCTAGTATTTGCTGTTTTTTAATTAAACATATCTGAAATTTATGAAGAAAAACGACATTATTTTACGCTATGTTTTTCTCCTTAGGCATAGTTCACTAGATTTTTGTGAAAAGCATTATGAAATCAATATTCATAACGTTTTTGGGGGTGTTTAATTTTGATGCTGAAAATAAATGTTCCAATACAATTTTACGCATATGTTTTTTTTTTTTTTTTTTTTGTTAACTTTCAAGAGGAAAGTTGCCATTCTCGTAAGTTTAATAATATTGGTCTTTGTTTTTTGTACTTAATTGCTTTCAAAGACAAATAAACAGTCAAAATCTTAAACTTAAAAGATTATAGAAGAAGGCTGCATAAAAAATTCGTTTCCTACCGTTGTATACCTGCATCAGAAATTATACCTAATAAAGAAATATTTCTTTCTGTTAAACCTACTCGGATTTATATTTTTCTGATTAATTGAATGGTTCCGGCTTACAGAAAAAATGAAACATTGTCCATGTTTTTATGTACAGAGGCCGCTGAATTTAATGGTTGGAGGGACCAACTTTTTTGTTTTTGAGATAAACGCGATTGAAATAAAGCATATACAATCGAGGCCGCTTATTAGAATATCGGATAAAAGAATATCCCGCTTAATGTAATGCATTTTTAATGTATGAAACCGTTCTAACGCATTATTTTATTCCGGATATTGGAATATCTCACTTGTTAAAATAATTTTTTCATGGCAAAATGGCTATTACATTAAGCGGGCTCGACTGTAATGGTATATTTCAATAGCGTTAGTTTTGGGTCGCCATGAATAAACGAAAAGTGATGTTTGCACGAGGCGGTGTCGATTAGTTAGCTATGAAAACGCTTATGAAACTTTCCGGTAGTCGTTGGTCACTCTTTAACATCGCGAATCAATTTTCAACTCCTATATCAAACTATAATGGATCTTGTTCGAAAAAAATTCCAATTTTTAAAAAAAAGTATGAAAGTGTTCCTAATCCTCTTAATCCCGAGACTTATGGCATTGAACTATATCATTAAATGATCTATTTCAATCTGGTATATCTAGAAAATGGGGATGTTAAAAAAAATGTGGCATATATGTAAATCAAATGGTACTTTACGATTCGGAAACCTGAGTCAAAGCAAAAATTAATAAATGCAAACTGAGCACGTTCCTATTACATACTAGTTAGAAACTTAAAATAATGGAAAGATGATGTCAAGCATGGCATAGTAAGAATATTCTTGCCTATTTTATCAATATGTACAGATTTAAAAAGAAATAAACATTGTGTTGTATGTTATATAGCGCTCTTCTGGTAGGTTGAGCTAGGATCATCACAGTTTTTGCCCTTTTTTAAAGGGGTTAAGTAAAAATAAAAGGGTCATTGGAGCAAATTTGAGTTGAATGTGATATGAAAGTAGCAACAAATCCAGATCGAAATACACTTTCCTGTTGATATCAGAGGAGGAAAACGTTGTCAAAGTTATAGCTTAACTTTTCAGAAGAGCACTATACTTTGAGAAATCTTCTGAAGTTTGTAAATGATTCCACTTCCACAGCATCTTTCTCTCAAGCTCGTAAAGCTAGCATTTTTCCTCAAACTTTCTGCAAATTCAAACAGTTTTCTTCGTAATCGATCTTCCAATGGATGATCTAATTGAATCGGTGAGAGCAAAACCACTTCAGTCAAAAAAATTCAAAAATTCGTTTTTTATGGATATAAGCTCTGGAAGGCAAGATGCGTGTTGACAGCAAAAATCGCTTCAATCAGGCTAGTAGTTCAACAGTTACGGGGCCTTCCTACTGAACGTTGAGCGCAGAAACGTAAGTCCAGTGACTGACGTTGTTTATGCACCCAACAACTAGAACGAGCATGACTTTCTAAGGGCGCAACTTCGTTCCCAACGATCTGATTTCGGTACTATTAAGAGGACGATACGTAAACATGACCGGATTTACACACCTAAAGCACTAACGCAGCCAGAATTTTCTTGGGGAGTTGTTTGATCCAAACAATCTTTTCTCGAGTAAAAGACTACTGTTTTAGATTTTCAACAATTTTTAAACCAAAGTCTATGAGGTGCTGTCCCTATCTCCCCTTCGCTGCATCCCACTGACCTGATGAATATGAAGAACTGTGTGCTCAGACTAGTAACAGCTTTTACGTCACCAAGCTACTCTCCTTGAACATAAACAAATTTGATGATTGGTGGAAGGACTTATACAAAAAAGAAAAATTGCTTAAACAGAGAATGGCGAGGGGAAAATGTGCAAAAAAAGACAAAATTTAAGTCCCCCCCCGCGATACGAGGAGTTTCCCCATAGCTTTAAGGGAAAAGGAGTTATCGCGGCACATAATTTCTTTGATTGGAATTTGATAAGCTGCTGAAGCTTACTTCCCGAACAGTCGCTTTTGCTTCAAGCCATGTCTATCCTTCAGGACACGTTCCAACCAACATAAATAAAACTTAAAATATCAAGAAGGTGGACTCCTCCGTAGGGAACAGCCAAATTCGAGCTGGAGACAAAGATCCTCTTATTGTAGCTAAGATTGCTAACAAACTGGTAGATAAAGTGAATTTATCTGACCAGCGAGCGTCCGCAAACCATGGTGCGGCTCAGCTCGAAATTTGAAGGAAAAGCTGGGTAATGTGCAATGAGTTACCGCCCATAAGCCAGGGCTAAGGCAGAACTGAAGCAAATGCACCCACAGCGCGATCAATGAGTGCACCCACAGCAGATGCACCCACAGCTCGATAATAATCGAGCTGTGGGTGTAATTGCTTCAGTTCTGCTTTAGCCCTGGCTTATGGGCGGTAACTCATTGCACTTGTGATTGTATGTATTCCTGAAAAAATTTTTGTGATGAACTATTTACATGATCAAAGACTTAACATGATGGCAGAACATGATCTATTTTAAGAGATGTACATACCCATATCTTTTTGTTCCTCTTTTATTGGTTTAGTTTTAGCAATTGCTTCTCAATTTTTGTAATAACCTTCCACTGTGGTTGATAACCCATATTCAATATACTGTAAAGTTTTAAAGTTCTTTTTTTCTTTTGATTTCGTAATTTTTTTAACTATGTATAAATAAAAATAAACTGTTCTTAGAGCTTAATAATTTTTGAAGTCATATGTCACAATAATAAAGCAAGAGCTACTTCATATCTGGTGAAATCATAAATAAACATAAACTTTTAATGTATAACTTTTTTCCCCAAGTGTAAATGCCTATTAAGTGCAAAAACATCAGTCCAAATTACATTTTCAATTTTCCTGAGCCCGATTCAGATTGAATCTATGTAGTTTTTACATAATAACAATATACATGCTTGTTTAGATGCAGGAAAAAAAGAATTGTTCAATTATTTGAAAATTTGGAGGAGCTATGACGTTTTTCCTCTCTACTTAAAAATTTGAAATTCTTGACTGATGTTGTTTTTGCACTCACTGATTCAATTATGCTTTTTGCCCCTTCCAGATTGGAAATGTTTGTTCCACTACTTTCATTAAATATTTATGTTTACTCGTTAGTTCTTTCTTTTAATCTTTTCTGTGACTTTAGATCACAAATGAGGGATGAATTCTGTATCTTTGCAACAGCCGCTGATGTTTTAGCAAACAGTCTCGTTTACGCAATTACACGGTGGTTTTTATGTACTTTCTATTATGAAAGAAGTTGAAATGATGTTAAACGTAAGTTGTAAAATCAAGACGGAAAGAAATAAAGTCCTGTAGTCTGCTTATAGCTAACATACTTCTAAAAGTAAAAGTATGTTTTACGTCATAAAGTGCGTAGGGTTTCAGTTCCAACTTGAGTATTTTTTTAACCCCCCTCCCCCCTTTTTTTTACTTAACAGATCAAGTTTTACATCGTGATGTTTTTTCATGAACAGTATTATATATCTTCAATTCTCTTATTTTATAAATTTAGTTAAGCTTTTACCCGTTTTATCCAACTTTCCTATTAAAATCAAGAAAAGCCGAGAAAACACTAAAAGTGGCTTAATTAAGCTTTACAATTTCGCCAAGTTTAAAAAAAATAAAAAGGAATTAATAAAATTAAGTAAATGTCGAAAAATTAAAACCTGAGAAGGAGGGTTTTGCGATGGGGAATTTGTGTGTCTATCTGTCGGTCGGCCAGTCAGTCTATCTGCCCCCCCCCGCAATAACTTTTGAATTAACAGTCCGATTTGAACTTTTTTTTTTTTTTTTTAAGATGTCCGAGAGGAAACCTCATTCGCATCTTTCATTTTTTAAATTTTTGTTCAATATTGAACCGTTCGAAAAAACTTAACATTAGCGCCTACGGGAGAATTTAAGTTCAATGTAGATAATGCAATTAAAGGATTTCCTTCAAACAAACTTTGTAATAAGACCGATTTGATGAGGTACATACGGAAAATGTGTTTCTGAATAAACTATTTTCAGGGCTCTGAAAAGTTCTACTGACGACTACCAATTTTCAGACTCTGACTCGGACATCATTTCCTTGACTCGGACTCCGATTCCGCAGCCACATTGCAAAAAATAAACTGCTGATTGTACAGTATAATACTGGTAACAGAGGTTCCAGTTTAAAACTGTTAAATGAACAGTAATAAGCTAAAATTAGCAATTAAACAGTTTATTACTGTAAAGTAGCAATTTAATAGTTTGTTATGGTAAAGCAGCAATTTTACAGTTTATTATTGTAAAAATTAGCAATTTTACAGTTTATTACTGTAAAATTAGCCGTTTTTGCAGTTTGTTACTATAAAAAAAGTTGTATTATACTGTAAAAACTTCCAATTTTTAAAGTGTATATGCAAGAATAATAGCACTATTAACCATGTAGTGACGTTAAAGTAAAATAAGAGCAGAATAGCGCTAGTTCAGTTTAATGCTTCCAACCCTCCCCTTCCATGCTTAAGAAGATATTTGCTCCCTATCGAGCATTAGGTGAAGCATAAAATAAGAAAGGTATTAAAGCTTGCGGACGTAGGTCAAAGTTATTAATGAAATTGCGTCGTTAATCATCGAAGCGCGTGTCTTGCTTTTCTAGACTAAATCGAGTTTGGTAGTAATTATGTGTAACTGAAAATAAAAATGCCACTGGGCGCATCCCTCTAAAATTGAGAGACTAATTTTTAAAAATGTAAGTATTTTTAGAATTTTCACACTGTAAAAAACGAATGTTGTTTTTACAGTATAATACAACTAATTTTATTGTAATCAACTGTAAAAATTGCTAATTTAACAGTACTAAACTGTAAAAATTGCTAATTTAAAAGTACTTAACTGTAAAAATTGCTAATTTAACAGTACTAAACGGTAAAAATTGCTAATTTAACAGTACTAAACTGTAAAATCGCTAAGTTTACCGTAATAAACTGAAGGTTGCTGATTTTACAGTTTATTACCGTGAATTTTACAGTTTTAAACTGAATCCTCTGCCGCCAGCATTATACTATTGTTTTAACCGTACAATAGATGAGAGGAGGGTAATATAGAATATCATTTACATTTTTCCAAATAACTTTTTGTTTCTTCAATAAAAAATTTCAAAATCATCATGAGTACATACTAAGACCAATTGCAATGAAATCTGTTTTGTAAAATAAAATACTATTTATTACTAAATATAAAAAAAAAATGTTTAAAAAAATTACAAATAGAGGCTAATATGAAATACTCGGGTAATATGGAATAGCTGGTGTTAACCATTGAAATACTAATTAACTTCACAAAACACTGTTATCAGACCACAAATAAAAAATTTAAAGTATGAAAAAAATAATAATACTTTTATACTTAAGTATGTAGCTATAACTTTTGACATTAAGTGTGAATCATTTCTGTTTCGAGTCTATTTACAGAAGTCACAGATGTAATCGTCTTGCTCTGCTCCCGTGCAGTCAAGGTGAGCCCACAGACAAGAACTTACGCACTGAATCCAAACTTCACCTTGTTGATCTTGAGAGAATTTGCCGTCGCAAAAGATACATTTGCGACGGCAGCGTTTTTGCTTTCTTGTTGTCTTGAAATACTTAGTATTCCATAATACCCGACACGCCATCTTGGGAAATGAATATTTAAAACGATGGACCAAATATTGTAAGCTGAAAAACGACTACAGTATAAAAAAACTACAATTACTTTAGTGTACATTACGGTTAACATCAATACTTTAAGTCATACGAATACTAACAAATTAAAAATTTGAAAACATCTCCGAAATCTTTTGAGAATCACAAACTAAACTTTTTTTGTAACACTCTAATGGCAACAGTAAGCGGATAACTCTTACTGCAGTGCATCATGGGAGTTTTTCTTGAGAAGTTCATGTTATTTCCACGATAATGCAGCACCGAACGGAGTAAAAACCTCGGTATTCCATATTTCCCCACTATTCCATAATACCCTGCTCTCCTCTACAGCTAAATTTTTACGGCAATAAACTGTAAAATTGCTAGCTTTACATTTTATTACTGTAAATTTTAAAGTTTTAAATTGGAACCTCCGCTGCCAAAAGTATACTGTAAAAACAACAGTTCAATTTTGCAGTGTATATGTATGAATAATAAGCACTATTAAACATTTAGTGAAAAGTTAAACTAAAATAAGAGCAGATAATAGTGCTAGTTCAGCTTCATGTTTCCAACCCTCCCCTTGAAGAATTCGCTCCCTCTCGAGCCCTAGATGATGCATAAAATAAGAAAGTTATTAAAGCTTGTGGACGTAGGTGCCAAGTTATTAATGAAATTGCGTCATTAATCATCGAAGCGCGTATCTTGCTTTTCTAGACTAAATCGAGCTCGTTAGGAATTATGTGTAACTGAAAACAAACATCTAAGCATATTGCGCGTCGCCCCAAATATTAAGGAACTAATTAAAGAAAATTCCGTAATTTTAGAAAATTTATAAATATCTGAACTTCAGTGTATTTTCAATATCACTTTTAAAAAATACAAGCATAGTTTGTTTTAAAAAAGATGCTTTTTTTCTTTCTTTTTTCACATTTTTGGCTGCATCGCTAAGTAAGATTTCAAAGAAATAACTCTGCGGAACGAGATAGACATTGTTTAAATGTTAACTGATGTAGTGTTCATATTCATTAAAGGATCACATTAGTTTTAAGGATAAATATTGGTAAAAGATAAATATTCAGTTATTTTCTTTTTATTTCTGCTGTTAATAGTATTTCAGCTCGCAAACAATGCCGTGACTTCTGCCAGTGCGATGATCTAAGAATCAATTTAATAAAAAAAAATTAAAAAATACGTACCATGGTGTCTAAAATTGTAGACACTTTTGGATACATATTAGCATAACGTTGTACGTTTAAGAAATAGTTTCGTTTTAAAATAAAACTTAAATAAGTTACTTTAAAGAAAATTTTCTACTGAACTCAATGTTACTTTTACAAAAAAAAAAAGGTTATGGAATAGCTTGCAGTGTTAACTTTTGGGGACAAAAAATGTTCTTCTTCTCGGGATCGATCAAATGTTAACAACTAATAGCAAACTGATAGCAAAGCATTTGTTTATAGTTGAAACAAGACAATATTGTGCTTTGTGTGATTGAATGACTGTTTCTTATGTAATCAAATTACAGGTATACCTTTTAACTTTTTTGTATTGTATATATTAGAGTTTTGTTTATGCAATGACTTTAGTATTTAATTATATTGAAAAAGACAAAAAAAAAAACGAATTTGCATTATGTGAAATATAACATTTTTTAGAAAATCTTACAAAATACAAAATGTGCATATATGATTATTTCTGTGGTTGTTTTTGCAACCAAAAGTCTGTTTTATTTCTGTTCCTTTTTTATATTGTGAAACTGTCAAGGAAAAAATATATTCTTGAGAGCAAAAGTTTTCCTTTATCTTGCTCTTTTTTTCCCAATTATTCTTTTAATCGTTAAATTGCAGCTACCCAAAATTAATAGTCCGGGAGCTAACTGTCAAAAATCAATGGAATACTGCAAATCGTGATAAGAAGATGCCATTTGGTAGGAATGTTGCTAATGGCTATACAATGAAATTAAGAAAATAGATCTTTTAAAGCGCTTTCAGATGATATATTTGAATTTTGAAATATTTAAATCTATGATGGAGTTTTAGCGGGAGTTAAACAAACGTATTTACCTGTAAAAGCGGCCATTTTGATGACATCATTATAGGTGGGACCTCGACCTCAGAAAGAAAAATTACATCTTTCCAAGTAGCTCTTTCAAAGAGCTTTCAAATGATACATTTGAGTTTTGCCATATTTCAATCTATGATGGAGTTTTAAGCAATTAAACGAACGTATTTACCTGTAAAAGCGGCCATCTTGATGACGTCATCACGGGAGTTCATGACCCCTGATCAAGTGTCTCCCGGCGGTTTTTTGTTCTTATATATGTACATAAGCTCTGTACCAAATTTCACACTGGTATCCGGAAGTGAAATATTTCGGCTGTTTTTGTCGCTAACTCCACAGACTAAACGGGCCTTCTCGGAATGCTTCTAACAATAGCAGCACCGCTGGGAGATGTGTGTGGAGTTCTTAGGAGACTAATTTGAGCATGGTTAGGTTACCACCGCACCGGGTTTCCCAGTTTATTTTCTTCGGTCGCAATTTGGCTACCTTTCTAAAAGATTTTGGATACTACATGTAGTCTTCTCGTAAACAATATAATTCTTAAAATAAATAAAAAAATAAACATCAAAATAAACATTTAGCTTTTTTTCAACATACTGAATGAAATTCTTGGCCTGAAAAACATATAATTTGATATAAAAACCTCTTGTGTGTGAGTTAAATTGCAAAAGCAGTAGCATAGGCCGCCATTTTGAAAAACGCCGCCATCTTGGATTAAAACGGTTTTTAAAAGTGCCTCTGGGTCTTAATCTCAATGTACTGCCCTAAACAACATTCCCACTAAGTGGCATCTTCTTATCACGATTTGCAGTTTTCCAACAGTTAGCTCCCGGGCTATAAGACTTCATAAATGTATTCAATTTCTTACACAAGTTGTTTTACTGTAAACATTTCGTCCCCGATATTTTAAAGACTTAACATTGTTTTAACAAGAGATAAAAAAAATAAATTTGTTCCAATGCTTCATTTTGTTTTCAATCAACAAAATCGCTTTTTGCTCTTAAAGTTTGCTTGTACTCGAAGTTTTGCATTTAAAAGGCAACATTCGTTCATTTTGAATTTTTATAGTAATTGTGTCTTCCGTATTTATGAGAAGCTAATTTGATAAGAGTTGCCATAAAGTGTTGCTAAGATGTTTTGATGGGAAAATACTGCCATGTATCGCTTTATTTAGGACTTTGTTTACATGTTTTTCGTTTTTAAGTAGCAGCAAACTGAGCAAGAAAAAAATTATACGGGTAAATGATTTGTAAAATTCTCGTTAAAAGGTTTTTTTTCACAGTTACCTCTTAACTGCTTCAATCGTAGGAGGTAAACAAAAATTTCTTTAAAAAAGGATATTTTTTTTGTACTTTTGTTTCACTAAAAGCAACATGTTTTGTTTAATGGTATAATGTTTCTCTTCAAGTAATTTTAGAATTATCATAAATTTTTCACTTGGTAGCGATGAGATTGACTTGATTGTTTTTTTACTAATTGAAAAGCTAACCAAAGAAGAACAGAGATTACTTCCTTTTTAAAACTAGGATAGCAATTAAATGTAGGAAATGTGCATCCTATTGTTGTTTATATTTTGTATGACGATTCTTAACTCTTAATTATCTCTGTAATATCAAGATATTTATTTATTCATTTGTTTTTTTTTAATTATAATATAATTAATTTTATTTCTATATATATATATATATATATATATAAAGAGAGAGAGAGCTTATTTTAGTTATTCATATACAGTATTTTTATGTAACTACTTATTTTATTTATTTTTATTTCATTGTATTTATTCATTTAATTTTTACTGGCTATAATTTTCAGTTTAATTACAACGAACTTTGTTATTTAAGAGATGGTTTCGCCGAAAAAATAACTATAAAACCATACTTATTATACGCTGCTTAAAATTATAAACTTGCAATTCACTCAAGCTTGCCTTTACCCTAAGCAAACTTTGGATAGATGCTGAAATATATTTTTGGGAAACTGCGCGTTAAATTTCGATCTTACATCACAGGAATTTTAAAACGCGAGGGTAGTCAAAAAATACAACGTTGGTTCTATTAAAAGAAGTTCAATACTTTTAAAAGTTCTGAAACCAAGTCTTGATAACGTGAGAACAGCAAAACCTGTCATCAAACATTTTCCTCAAATATTTCAGAGTAAATGCGGAAACTTCTTGCCTTTTCAGAAAATACTCTGAGCATTTATCAGCATTTAATTCTTTCTATTTAATCTTATTAAAATATTTAGCTTGAATATGTTTCGAAATTTGATTGTATTGCAAGGAATAAAAAATACCTGAGTTCTTCTTTAACCAATCGAGGTTGATTTTTGAATTTTCCTTCAAAGTGACCTTCAGGGCTTCATTTATCAATAAGTAATTAAAAGATCAGAAAAATACACTTTAACACAATGTTTTTATTAGAAGAATGCTTAAGATTTTTTTGAACACACTAAAAAACCATTAGGAAAAATATATGCTTTCAAATTTATTCAAATCATCTAGTTATGGACATTAGAACAGCTGGGGAAAATATTATTTTTTTTTCTTTTGATAACTTTTCACCGTTGATAACAATTTTACTTTTTTTCCTATGTAAGAATTCATGTCTTTATAAATTTAAACTGAGGTTACAATGTTTCTAGTTAAAAAGGATATATTTAGCTTCCGTAATTATTATGGATTACAATACCTTTTTGGTGATGAAGATATATATTTCGCATTATATATATTATTGTTATCGCTTAATATTCATTAGCTTTTACTAAGTTTATTCTTAATAAAAAATAACGGTTCATTTAGATTGCAGATTAATAATATGTGTACTCATAAAAAACTTAGTTCACCTTCATGTTCAGAGGATTTTCTTAACAAAAGAAAAACTTAACAATTAAAGGGGCAAGTGGATAAAGGTGATACGTAACAATTATTTAAATTTCTAGAAAAAGCTTTCAAAAAAAAAAATTTGTGTTATTTTTTAATGGATTTTTGTCAACGGGTAAAACGAGGTCATATTCCTAGTTACCAACCATTTTTGCGACTAAGGGAACATAATTTTGATGGACTTACCACCTTCATCCATGGTAAAAAGTAAGTTTTTAAAAATGTCACATATTACCTTTGTCCACTTGCCCCTTCAATTGTTCTTTTAAGGGGCTACAGTACC
Source organism: Uloborus plumipes (assembly GCA_038373865.1). NCBI lineage: Eukaryota > Metazoa > Arthropoda > Arachnida > Araneae > Uloboridae > Uloborus > Uloborus plumipes. The sequence continues at coordinate 62,161 of JAXGGA010001096.1, forward strand.
TTTCTAACAAATTTCTTTAATTTAAGTGAAAAAGTTAATTCTTTGAAATATTTGTTTCTGCACTTGTTTAACAATCATTAATTTATTTTCAAACATTAAAAATTTTGAAAACTATTTTTGAAAATTTGAAAAAGGTAAGAAAATTTCACTTTTTTAAAAACCCTAAGGCTTTTTTGTTTCTGCACTAATTTCAAAATTTCTTTTTGCGAAATGATCACAAGGATTAGCTCAACAAATCTGTGCATTCATTTTCTTATATTTTGATTAGAAAATATTTTGTGACCGTTTATGTAAAAAATTCTTAGAAAATTTTGTTCTTCGAGGTTTAATAAACCCTAAAAATTTTTGTAATTTATAAAACGCCGTTTCAATGCACAGTTTTGTTAAATATATTATCCTGAGTGCAAAAAATATTGCTTTAAAGTTATATCTTTACTAGAAAAAAATCTTTAGCATTTCCAGTAACATAGAAACACTAAAAACTGATCACCGAGAAAAAGCACTTTAAAGTTTGGCTTTTCTATTAGAACACACAGCATGCATGCCCTAAAGTCACTCATAACTTTTTAAATAATTTAGCTAGAACAATGCTATTTTTTTCTGAGTGTTTTAAATAACTTTTACTTTTGAAATAGGCAATAAAATTTTTTTTGGTCTTTTGGTCATTTTTGAGGTACTGTAACCCCTTAAAATAAAATAATAACAATAATAATTTTAAGTATTCCCATTATTTTATCTTAAAATACAAATTGAAAGTTGCGGCTTTACTGTCTTGAATTTGTATAGAAAACTTACCAGATATGTGCATTGATTAAAAGAAAGTACTTTTTTTTGTGGATGTTAACTTTTTTTCTGATGTTAAATGCGAAAACATCTTTTAAAAAAATGTATAAGATTTCTGAAGACATAGGAAATCTATCCGAATGAGGGATATAACAAGGCTCAATTTAATGAGAAGTTACTGTATTTATTATTAATGTTGAAATTTCCGAACGAATTATTTCAGTTACAAGTTTTACTGCATTGGTATTCATCTTCAGTCATAATGAATAATACTTCCTCACAGAAATGTGCAAAACTATGCCTCACTCACTAATCATGATTGCAGATCTGAATTAATCAGATCTAAGACAGAATCGATGAATGCTCTTCCGTCAGCATGGCAGATACAAGAGGCTTCTGTGCATCAAATATAGTTTGTGTCTTCTAGAAATAAGGGAGTCATTTAGGAGCAGGTGGACACGAAACAATAGAGGTTCTGCACTAAAGGAATTCGATGCAGCCCATTACTGATTATAAATCAGGCTTAAGAAAGCATTCGTATGTTTTTTGCTATCAATTGTTTAATTCACTGATAATTGTACTGTTACCTAACTAAATAACCTAAGTGATTCCAGAAAATCGAAAAAGTATGGAGTGCGTTTGAAAAAATAAAACATTATAAACTATGAAAAAAATTAAGAAAATTCGTACTTCACAATTTACATGATTTAAGAAAGTCATCATCCATGCTATTTCTTTTTTATCATATTTTTATTACTGCGTTTTTGTTGGACATATAAATAGTACAACTTTATCTCAATTAATACTTTAAACGTTAATTACAAAGATTTATAGTTTTATAACAACAAAAATTATTTTTGACAAATCACATTATGTTTGAATAATGGCATCAATTTGGAAAGTACAAGTATAATGATATGATGAAGCAATTTCTTTTTTGACGAAGTATCAACCATTTATTTAAGAAACTAGTTTAAATATTGTTAGAGATGATCTGCTTCGTAAACCGTTAAAATATTTTAGCATTTCACTTTGCACTACTATTTCAATTACCCAACATTCCTTTACATAGCATGGAGAAGTTAAAAAGCTGTGTCTCTTTTTTTAATCTCTCTAAATAAGTTTTAAAAAAAATTTACAGAAAATTAGAAAGCTTGAAAAATTATTTCACTGATTTCTACTGAATTCAGCTTTAAGTTTCCATTTATTTGCCGTATAAACAACGTCAGCAATGTAAAGCTCTTAAAATAGATACGAGTATAAATATTAGTGCGATACAAAGAAGAAACATGGAGTGTCAACATAAAGGGGCGAAGAAACTATAAATTATTTGTTCGAGAAAGAGAAAATTCTTTTTGGCTAACATTAAAGTTTATCGTTGCTTTAAAAAATAATCAATTTAGAGTCTTTGAAAAATGCAATGAAAAGAAAAAAAATATATTTTACATTTTTATACTATTTTATAAATTTTACTGGATGAATCTATGAAGAACATACTCTGCATTGTCTACTAAATAAATAATATTAATGGTAATGTGTTATATTTCCAAAAATTCCTCCACCTTACTTAGCATCGCGCAACCTGCTCTTAGGTTATAAACCCACCACAATTCTCTATTCTCCGAAGCAGTAATGACTGTGCTAAGATAAAGAAATACCAGACATGCAACTAATGCAAATTTCCGAGAGATTCTTTCCTCCTCACGCCCCAGGTTTATCGCTTTCGGATGCTTTCGAGAGAAAAATATTTTTCATCACACAAAGGATAATTTTCATTTTGCGAGAGACTAATTGACTGCAAAATATAAGGGAGAAGTATTCCCGGTACTTGACACAAAATAAATAGATCGTGAAATTTTAGAGGAAAAAAAATCACCCCTTTAAAGATATTAGTATATGATGGTTGAGTTAATGTTGCTTTTCTCAAGAGACATGAATAATATAGATGCAAAATTTTCATAATTAGATTATATGGTGGTATATGGGGATCCAAGCATGTTTTCTTTTAGAGAATAAAAGATTTTTCACACATTTTTGAATATTGATGGCTTTTATACAGTTTATTTAAATCTTTTAGAATCAAAAGTAAAAAGTTTGCATAAACTAACAAGATAGATAGCTATTTTTTTATAATAAAGTAAACTCAAAGTGAATAAACAAGTGTCAGTGGAAGATCGGTATTGCTAACCGCGTCTCAATATGAAAAAACCCTGATAATTCGATTATCTTTTCAACCTTAGTTTTTATTTCTGACTTTTTCTGCATCGTAGTTCTTCGTAGAGGGTAGATTAGAAAATACGACGTAGTCTTAAAATTTATTTCATACAAGCTACCAGATTGCTTTTACTTTAAATCAACTATTTTATCATTAATATATGTACTTTAGCGTTTACTTAAAAAATATTTTCAAGTTTAAAAAAAACTATTAATATTCCGCAACTGTTCAAATGGTACACTTCTGTTATAAAACTGCGAAAATTTTAAATAAAAATATTTACGTTTCAAATTTTAAATTAAGATAATATTTAATTTCTTTTCTTTTTTTTCATTTTTTTATCTTAAGCATACAGAAATTAAGTAACATCAATTTGTTATTTTGTTACACTACAAAATTCTTTCACCTAACTGAGCATCGCACAACCTGCTCTTAAATTGTAAACCCGTCACAATTTTCTGTTCTCCGAAGCCGTAATGACTGCGCCAAGATAAAGAAATACCAGACATGCAACTAATGCAAATTTCCAACAGATTCTTTCCTCCTCACGCCCCAGGTTTATCGCTTTCGGATGCTTTCGAGAGAGAAAATATTTTTCATCACACAAAGGATAATTTTCATTTTGCGAGAGACTAATTGACTGCAAAATATGAGCGAAAAGTATTCCCGGTACTTGGCGCAAAATAAATGGATCGTGAAATTTTAGAGAAAAAGATTCACCCCTTTAAAGATATTAGTAAATGATGATTGAGTTAATGCTGCTTTTCTCAAGAGACGTGAATAACATGGATGCAAGTTTTTCGTAATTATATGATACAGTGGTATGGCGATCCAAGCATGTTTTCTTTTAGAGAATGAAAGATTTTTCTCACATATTTCAAAATATTGATGGTTTTTCTGAAATGCTTATTTAAATCTTTTAGAACCAGCATGAAAAAGTTTGCATACATTGGCAAGATAGTTAGCTACTTTTTATCATAACGTAAAGTCAAATTGGATGAACAAGTCTCGATGGAAGATCGGTATGGCTTACGCGCTCCTCAATATGAAAGAAGACAGGTAATTAGATTCTCTTTCCAAACCTGCAGTTTTTATTTCTGTTTTTTTTTCTGTGTTTTTAATTCTTTTTATACTATCTGTAATCTTGGACGATGTTGTTTCGTATGTAGCCAAACGTGCTGCTCTGCGTAATAAGTAGTCTTTGAATTAAAATTGAATACGTACCTATATCTTTTACCTTTATTAAATAATAAACATTTTTTTTAGTAATTGAAAACAAGAAGTTTCGCCTAGAACTTAACGAGCCTACTTTCCCATATACCAACATCGACATTCTAACGTCGATCAATATTCTCTTATTTATTTAAGACTGCAAATTATGTCAAACATAATTTTTCAGCATTTAAAGCTTATTTCTTAAAACAAAATATTCCTTTCTCATCTGATAAAATATATGCGTAAAAAGTAAATAAAAACCTTAATACAGTAGTAGCACAACAATGCAGATAATGTATTGTTTTTCATTAAAAAAATTTTTGATCGGTTTCAAAAATAAATTAATTAATTAATTTATTAAAATTAAACATAGAAAAAACATCAAGATGCATTTTATTTTAGAAAATAAAAAGTGGAAAGATGTAATATTCCATTATTAGGATACGGTCAATTTTTTTTGCGATTCTGCATTTCTGCTATGGCTGCAGAGTCGAGACTTCGGAATCAGAGTCGAAAAATTCTTAGTCAGTCTAGACTAAATCGGAGTTCTTAAATCAGCTTAATCAAAAATTATGTTTTCAGTACATTTTTCATCAAGAGCATTTTCCAATAAAGTTTTTAAAAGAAATCCGCCTTTTTGTTCGACAATTTTCCAAAAGACGCTAATGTTAAGTTTTTTTTTTTTTGAACTATTCATAATTGAACGAAAAATTCTTCATATCAAAAAAGGAAATATGGCAATAAAGCATCCTCGCCGATATCGTTCGAATAATAGAAAGTTCGTACGGATCAAACTATTCACTCACAAGTTATTAGGGGGGATAGACGGGCCGACAGACACACATTTTTCAAAGCGAGCCACGTTTTTTAATAAAATTAAAGACCCTCTAAGAAAACTTTGATATGTTTTTCTTAAAGACTGTGCTCGACTTCCTAGTGAATATGTTAAATTTATAGACATTCAGGGAGCAAATTTTGCAATTGTAGTCATTTTTCGCGGAAAAGTGGTGGAAACCCGTAAATTTTCGGAACGCGGCCGGTAATAATCCATGAAGCTTCAAAAAACTTTTAAGGGAACAATTTTTTTTTCAAATTATCACAAAGGATTCCTTGTTATAATATTAAGATCATGTAAATAAAACAGAGAATATATACGTGAGTGTACCTTATACAAATCCACAGTTTACGTCGGATCTGGACGAAATTTGGCAGGGCGATACTTCGGCACCCGGGAAGGATCATAGGGTTGTTTTTGAGCAGGAAAAAAGTATCTATCCGTTCGAATTTTGAATAAAGGACTTCAAATAGCTCTTTCTACTTCAAAATGGTTTTATTTAGTGAAATACTTATCGGATCTTCTCGATCTTGGTCTCATTCGAAAGAACGCAAAAAATACCTGTTAATGTAGGTATTTTTTGCATTCGAAGGATTTCAAAACCACTAATCGCTATCACATCCTGAAAAAAGATACGGGCGTTTTTAAATTTGGAAATATCCATTTTAAATTGGATTTATAAAAATCTTCTGCACGAGTTACCTGACATAAATTTTATTCTCAACGTTTACCGGGCAGAGCTAGGCCACGCGGCTAGTAAATTAACAAAGAGAAAAAGGTGTAGTTCTATAAAATTAACTAATTTTACATCTCAATTCTCATTTACCCAATGCGAGTGATAAAAGTCTGACACATTCATGTAAAGTGATTGTCGTTTCTCCCCTTTTAATGACCAGACATATTACGCATTGCCGAATCGCAGACGGGATCGTTTTGACCTGTGAAGTGAAGTAATTGAAGGGTTTGAAGAACGTGTGTTCCATAACTCCTATTGTTTCTGTGATGAGGGTATTGATTTCGCATTTACATTGATTGGCCTGGGAGCAATCTGTTTACCTTAGATGTCTTCATTTGGCGCCATTAGAGTGAAATGTGGTCATCATGGCGTGATGGCGCGATGAAGGAATCACTGAAACAGCCTGAGTTAAGGCACTTATTTCACCCGGAGGTATCTTAATTTGGCGAGTTAAATGATCCTTAGATTGAGATTCCATGCTAGAACGAGTCTTCGGTCCTGATTTGCGTTAAGCGATAAAGATGTTTGCATGCTGTAATGTCTCTTAGAGAATTTTATGAGTTTGATTTGTTAATATTATTTTTTTCGTCGAGTAAGTTAACTGCAATTCTTTTACGCCTGCCAAAATATTGTAAGCTATGCATATAGAAACTTAGTTTGGGTAAGAAATTGTCTGTTTGAATTGCCGTTTGGGCACTTTACTTAAAGAATATTACTTTGAACATATGCTGTGAAAGTATTTAATCAATGGTGTGTTGAAGAAATCACTGAAACAGCCTGAATTAAGGACTTATTTCACCCAGAGGTATCTTAATTTAGCGAGTTAAATGATCCTTAGATTGAGATTCTATGCTAGAACGAGTCTTCGGTCTTGACATGCATTAAGCGATAAAGATGTTTGCATGCTGTAAGGGCTCTTAGAGAATTTTATGAGTTTGATTTGTTAATAATACTTTTTTCGTCGAGTAAGTTAACTGCAATTCTTTTGCGCCGGTCAAAATATTGTAGGTAAGTTTAAAATTTACGAGTTGTACCGTACCATGTGTGGTCTCTCACTGGTGTTATAATTTCATATTAGCTACCAGTTTTTTTTTGGGGGGGGGAGGGAGGTCCCATTGTTTTTATAAGAGGATTTTTGCCTCCAGCCATACAAAGTTTTGAACTACTGATCCCAATAAATCACGTGAACACCAATTTTATATTAAAGATAAAAAGATAGTAAATAGTTTAATGCTGGGCAATGACACAGCTGAAAGAGGTGCAAAATTAATTCAAGGTTTCATTTCCTCTTTGATGAAAGACAAAGAGCAACAGTAGCTTTTATTACAAGTTATAACTAAATGTAGGCAGTGTTCCTGATTTATGAAAAGTTATCATATCCAAGGCATTAGCAACTTAATTTGCACGTAGAGAGTAGTAACATAATGTTATATAGTTTAACAGTGTAAGTATTAAAGCTCATTGGAGCTTTTATTGTCAGTTTAACTCTTTGCTTTCCCTCTTAACCCCATTACTTGCACTATTTTAACTCGGGAATTTGTTGCATTTACTTTAAAATACCGCCAAAAGACCCATCTTTAATTGAATAAAATATAACGCTTTTAGTTTTTTGCATGGAAATTCCTTATTTTTGATATACTCTTACGATCTAGCCTGAAAAATGACTAATAAATACTCGGGACATTTTAAGAAAAATGCATGAGATAGTACTTACTGAGAATAAAATTTTCTACAAAATGAGACTAAAATAGAGTTTCTAAGATGAAAAGTTTTGTTTTTATAGAGGAAAAACTGCGATTTTCGGCTTAAAATCGCTGTTTTTCGTAACTTTACCCTCTTTGAGGCACGTGTTAATATTATCCGATTGAGCTAAAACTTTCCAAAACATGTTTTCTAGCCCAGTGGCACACTTTACGGGGGTGCCGCAAAAGAAATTCGAAAATTGATTTTTTGTGACCACCTTAGGGTCAACTTTTGCTTGAAGTTAAACATTATAGCATAAAAACCAGAAAAGGTTACTGTGACTTCATCAAAAATAAAAATATTGCAAATGTGATGCAATAGCACATTAGAGTAGGCTTCATCTATAGATTACACATTTCATACATTTTAACGATCAACTATATTTTTAAGCACCACACATATCTTGAAATTGACCAAAATAGAAAGAACATTGTAATGCTCCGTACTCCAAGAAAAAAGTATTAGAAGTTTTTATTTTGGACAAAATAGCTTTCACATGAATTAATCCTATCTTACATATAGGAACATGAAGTAATAAAAGCATTTCTTATGTTTTATGTAGCTTGCAAATACTACAGAATTTACACCTCGAAATAAATGATTTTGCTAAATAAAACTGATTTTTTTTAACTGAAAAATGCTGCTCTGAAACAAAGGCATGAAGTCTCAAATTGGTTTTAAAAATTACAATGTAAATTAAATATCAAAATAAGACATCTCTCTGATAAAGTCTTTTTTTTTCGCTCAGCAGTATTACAGCTTAATTAAAAAAAAAACTTTCTGCCCGAAAATTTTACTTCGTTACCTATTTATGTAAATAGGTCTTCTAAATTTCTTTCATCATAACTAATTATGTATTTTACATATTAAATGTTTTAGAATTCCCTTCAGTAACTCATCGTTAATTGCGTTTGAATATTTCAAAAAAGACTAGACGATATTTGCAAAGACTATATAATTATCAGCCTCAAAGTACGAAGTAAAGAAGGGACGAGGCGTATTCATTATTTCTTAATAACTTTCGAGGATAAAAAAAGTATTGCAAAAAATGTATAGTTTAGAAACATGTTATTATTTTCGTTCACAAACTGTGCTTTGTGAATATCAATAAAGCTCAACTAAAAAACTAAAAGTAATTAGTGGGTCTTTAAGACCCACTTATTACTTATATAGATAAATTATCTATTCCGAAATAAAATACATATAAATTTATTCAATTCCCTTTAAATTCTTATCTTTTTCCCTCTTAATAAAGGAAAAAAGGAAAATACTGAGGGGTTTTTTTCCGGATAATTATTTTAAATATATACAGTAAGCATCAGTATTTCTAAAGAAAAAATGGTACAAATTTGCTTGCACTTTTTGGGATGTGACTTTTAGGTTGGCATTGTTTCATCACAAAGATTACTCTGATTAATGCTTTAGTTGCTGAAATTTGGCAAGAAAAAAGGTCGTTAAGGGAAAACTGCTATCATGATGATTGCTATTCAATAAAGGTCGAGATTAGCGGACTAAAAATTATTTTTGGGGGACTGCAAGATATTATGCTGGTCGCCAAACTGGTGGCCTATTTTTTTCCGCACAAAAATACAGCTGCCGATGCATCGTGCCGATAATGAAAAGAAAATGGCCATTAACAAATTGTTATGTTGGTCGCCAAACTGGTGGCCTATTTTTTCTGCACAAAAATACAGCTGCCGCTGCATCGTGCCGATTATGAAAAGAAAATGGCCATTAACATCGTCACTTGCGGCTAATATTAACTTGGAGAGAAAATCGACCCCATCTGCTGTACAAAATGTCTAAATACATAATTTCAATCTAAATAGGGAATGAAACTTTGTTGGAAAAATAGTCAAAGATGACCAAATTTATGATTAATCAATCAGCAAATTAAATGAAATGATTTTTGAACTTCAACCATGCATCTAGTTTTTGTTTTATTTGCATAATGTCTTATTATTTGGTATTTAAAATAAATAACTTTTTTTTTCGGAAAAGGTTTTTTTTTTTAATATACTATATAGTGTAATATTACTGCATACAGGATGAAGTGAAGTGAGAGTTCAATTTTGGAACTTGGTACACTAACTTTTGGGGGGGGAGTTACTGACCACTTTCTAATTTTTTTAGTCTCAAGCTTTACTATTCATACAACGGCAGCCCGTCTGATGGCAGGGAAAGAAAATTGTAGCAAAGTCAGAGAAACCTAGGCCCCCTTGAGAGGACAGACTGATCTATCCGACATCTTGGTTCCAAAACAGCTTTGGATCCAATCTTGTTTCAAGTGTATGGAAACACGTTATTATTGTCCCTTGCTGCTCTGGCGTAAAATAAGTGATGTTATTATACCCTGTGTAACGAGAGCTGGCGGCTCAAAGTAAAGTTGATTTCCCTTTCTCCTCGCTTTTCCCCTGATGGTTATCATAGTTACGGCACTATAGACTTTTTTCCCACTTAGCTTTTGCAACAGTGGTTAAATGCAAAGGGTTAAAATTGCTATATGCGTAAACTATTATTCTATTGAAAAATCAACGTTAATAGAGCGCAATACTTTCTTGAAAATGTTTGCTGTATTAATGTATGACTAGATCGGTTAGAAAACGTTGATAAATAACTGATACATGATGATATAAATAAAAGCGTGAGCCTAAACATAAAATAAATGAAATGCCTCAACAGCAGTGCATAAAAAATGGTGTTGTTTTCTTTCGTACGGTTTCCATGGAGACGAGGCAAAATTTGTACACTTAATACGCCTATTTTAAAGTAACCGAGTATCTCTATCTCTTCTCTATCTCTTCTCTACTAATAATAAAGCTGAAGGTGGTTCTGTCTGTCCTTCTTTCTTTCTGTCTGTCTGTTACGCGCGTAGCGCCAAAACCGTTCGGTCGATTTTCATGCCACTTGGCACAAAATTAGTTTGTAGCATGTAGTTTTGCACCTCGAAGCGATTTTTCGAACATTCCATTTCGTTCTTTTTCTATTCGAATTCTTAGAGGAAATTCGATAAAATAGGGAAGAAATATTCCATACACATTTTCAAGTCTTATGTCATTCGAAAGCTTGAAATTTTCTGCACAAAATGACGTTTTTTCGAAGTTTCTACGATCATCAGGAGAGCTGTAACAATTGTTTTTAGAATCCCGAAATTCAAGGCTTACCTTCAGTAAAGCAAGCCAAACGATTCTAAAATGGCTTTGCTCGCGAATAAAATTTGTTTGAAAATAGAGATGAAATGAATTATTTTATCAACGGAAATCAACTTTTCATGTTGTTACCATGGTTACGTTTTTATTTCGTTCTTTTTCCCTTAATAATTTTAAAAATGTATTTGTTTTTGTAACAATCCAAACTCCAAGCCTTATTAAAATTAGTCAAATGAAATATTAAAAACCGTGATAAGATGGCACCTGTCAATCAAATGAGAAATCGAGTCCTTTCCTTAAAATACAGGATACCATTCTAAATTTATCGTCTGCAAAACATATTTTACTTCATTATTAATTTATTTCAATATAAATTGCAGCAAATGGCTTGAGTGAACGAATTTAGCTTTTAATTTATCGTTTGCTGGTTGATCTTTGTCGATGTTTATTGTTTTGATTATCATTGTGAAGAATAATGCACGAAATTTCTATGACTAATACTTAAAATTTTTAGGATCAGTTGAGTTTAAAAAAAAAATTGCTCCAAATATACTTTTGCAATGTGATTATTTATTGTTGGACTGTAATTTGCAGCAATAATTGCATTTAATAAATAATGAAAGACAATATTAAAAATTATTTTTTTGGCGACTTTTTTACAATTTGGCATTCAATTCTATTTCAGTATATTTACTTCTATCTTATTGCGATATTGCAACGTTCTTTCTAAAGTATGTCATTTCGGAAAATGTATTATTTTGTTTTTGAAGTTAGGAAAGAAAACTTTCTTCTTCTTTTAAACTTTGGTAAGATTTCTGTTGGTTTCTGTGAGCAACAAAATTTCTTATTTTTTCTTTTGGCTTATTTTTGTGCACCTATCTTTGGGGTTGCATTCGAATGTCCCCAAGGGGTGATTTACCCCTTTTATGGGGTAATCAGGGCTTTCAATGCAGACCAAAGTGATATGAATTGGCGCGACCACTTGGCGATATCTCGCCAAGCTTTTGGTCACCAAGTGTTTGACGCCAATTTGGCGACATATCGCCAAGTTGGCAATAAATTTAGCGAAAAAAAAATTTTTTTGGGTTCAATTTGGCACTATTGGCGATATTTTGCGAAAAATCTACTGAATGATGTTAAAATCGGCGATATTTAGGAGATTAATTATTGTGAAACATTTTTTTGCATTGTTTCGTGGCAAACTAGGGATGCAAATGTTTGAATTGTTATCTTACTCACTTCAAGCACTATTTTAGCACTTAAGGCATCTACTAAGAAATTTACACGTAAAAGGAAGTAGTGTAGGGTCCATACCAAATTTTTATATCATACTTTGAAGGAATTATAGTTGAATTATAACTAAAATAGAGTATTTTTTTCTGCTATATCATTTTTTTACAAATGAACTTTTAATTTTATACCACGGGCAAAGCCGTGCGGGTACCGCTAGTAGTTGAATAAAACACCAGATTAGGTAAATCTAGAAGGATAACTTAGTTCTCCAACTAAGCAGCGTATCCAAATCTTAGCTACCATTTTTCTTCAATGCGACTTGAGTATACATACCAGTGGTTCCACGCTTTCGCTTGTACAACCATAATGTTGGGTAGATCAGCGCCCCATTTTGAGAAACTCTTGATGTTGGATGATCATTGAAAAGCAAACGATTCGAAGGCAAGAGTGAGGAAAATTTGAACGACAAAACGAACCCATAAATCTTATACAACTTGATACATAACTCTAAAACAGAAACCACTGTCCATCATTGACTGTTTTTATCTTAAAATAGACTGGCAAAAGCGTAGAATGCGAATATTCAGTCACTAACGTCCTATCTTTGTGCGTAAAAGTCGCTTACCCGCCGGTGCTAAGTTGCGCTTATGCGCTTTTCGGAAGCTTGTCTGTTTACTAATTGCATCTCGGTTACCGATGAAGCCGGTTCTTCACTGTGTATCTAAAGTTCATTCACGGAATAGCTAGACTAGATGTAAACAAGAAATTGCGCCATTTGACTTCGTCAATCTCACGTTTGGCTTGGATAAGAATGAATTGGTGCAAAACCAGACGGCGTATGCGAATTATATTATGGTGAACTCTTTTTTTCGCTTCCAGTGGAAATCCTCAAAAGTAGCATACTGTCCGGCCCTGAAAACCACGCCAGCACTCGTGAACCATTCCACTTATAAAAGGGGTGATAGATTGTGAGTGGGAACTTTTCGAAGTTTTCAATTTAAGACTTGCATTTGCTATCCTTTTGACACATTCAACTAAACTATGTATTTGAAATTAGCATCGTTCTACGTTGTTTGATACGGCTCAAAATGCTTCTTATTATAATTCCCCTTATTTTTATATCACCTATCACCCCTATTTTGGCGAGATCGGAGAATACCAGACGGATGCGTAAATACGCGGAAGGTTTTACCTAAGAAGATCAGACAGTATTTAAAGTTCATTCGCCGAATAGCTAGACTAGATGTAAACAAGGAATTGCGTCATTTGGCTTCGTCAATCACGCGTTTGGTTTGGATAAAAATAAATTGGTGCCAAACAGATGGTATATGCGAATCATATTGGTTAACATTTTTTTCGCTTCCAGAAGAAATCCCCAAAAGTAGCATAGCGGCAAGCCTTCGGGCAACTTTTTTGTTTACTTTCAGTCTAGCTTCTCTGCGAATGGACTTTAGTTAATATTACATCTGCGGGTGAAAAGCTGCAAAACGGTTAGCCACGTCTTTACACAGTAGTTAGTCAACCCCGCGCTCGATTCTTACGGTCATATCACACATAGCGAAATCCATTCAACTTTGACGTAACTTTGATGTGCTTAAACGCGATTGCGCAATTTCGACCGGAAAAATCCCAGTGTGTAGTGCTTTTCAGAGTCGAACGCATTCGCTTCAGCTGTTCAGTGGAAGGAAAACCTTCCTCGCAAAAAAGTTGCATGGATTTCAACTTTCTGGCAAAATCAGACAATCAGGAGGCAGCAATCTTTGGCCTGATGATGCACGTGGAGACATCGTATAGCATTGATGAAAACATGAGAAGAACTTCAGGTGAGTTATTAATAACATATTTTTATTTAAAAAACTTATAAATATTTATTTCATAAGATAGAAACTTTCTCGTTAGCATTGTGTTTCTAGCCGATTCAACTCTCTCTTTAAGAGCCAGGCAACCCTGATCGAAGGCCTTCTTTCGGTTGAAGCTCATCGAAGTTGTAGCAAAGTTGAAGGGATTTCTCTACTTGTGATAAGCGATTTAGTCCTTGACAGTACAAAAGGAAGCTTTGCTGTCATACACCTTGCATTTGCTGTTTGAATTTCATAGAACTGCTATAGTACAATTTTGGACTTCAATGCAATTTTACGATTCATTACCGTGACGGTGTGGCTCCAAGGTTACAGAAATGTACTAAGAACAATCTAGTATAAACAGAGTGTCATTTTTTTTTTTTTTAATTTTCCACTTATCCATGAAATCTTTGTAACTGTAAACGGCTTTTTCAACTTTTTACATTTTAAAGTACACATTGGTTGAAGATTTTTATATGCCTTAAACTTAAACAGCGACTAAGAATCTCCTATGTTTAAATACATTAAAATATCAATTTTTACCCCATAACTTAGAGTTAATAATATTAACAACAACTTAAAAAGTAACCTCATGTACGAGAAAAAAGGGAGTCAGCAAGACTAAAAATTTCGAAACATTGTACCCGTTTACGGTGACCCAAGAGCCAGGTCAGTACAAGTATTTGATAATCACACTAAGACATTTCCTTATTAGTCTCCCCTAAGCGCATCATTGCAGGTAGAATTTTGGGCCTACTCCGTACTACAGCGTAAAGCGGGATAGTTTAAAGGCAGTATTGGTCAGAGTAATGTGAACGTTTACTCTCAGATAATCCCTGCTCCCTGTAATGAGCTAGGTCATTACGTTTCTTTGTAAATGCGCCCATAATGATTGAAATGGAAAAACAGCGTGAGTGAAGGAAAAAAGTAAGGAAAGTAATACAGCATTTAAAAAAATAAAGAAATTGTATTGATGTATTTTCTGCGTTATTCGTGCTTTATTTAGGTTGTTCTTTCATTTCATTCCTAATTTAGCGCAAAGACTATTTGATAATATTTTATTTAACGCAAATAAAGCACAACGTGTTTTAGAGTTACAAACCATCCCTTTTCCATTCGGAAAAGGTTTTCATGTCGGGTTCCAACTAGCAATCAGAATAATGCCGAAAATTCATTTTATGATGAATAAAATAAACAAGTTAGGAACTGATACAAAACTATACAAAAATAATTAAAAATATCATTCCTAGTTAATGCAGAAAAATGAATCAAGTTCTATAAAAAAAGCATATGAAATCCTAAGTTTTCTAAGAGTACCTTCTTATAGACAGTTAGATAAAGAAAGAAATATCTTTTTCTTTCAATTATTGACCCTTCATTTTATAAGCAATGTTTCTTTCTTTTTCTTTTTCTATTACTTCAACTATCTTGTTTTAAAAGAAATGGGCAGTTGACACTTTTTCTTTTGAAAGTGATTCCATTGAATGGCGTAAAACAGAAAAATATCTTCTCCGTGTATTTTACAAAGAAAAGATATAACTGTGGTGGAAAGAGCGCATTTTTCAGTGTTGTGTTTCAGTAAAAACTTTCTTTCTTTCGGTTTTTATATCGCATGGCAAAAGAATTTTATTACGTGAGGATAAAAGATAACTTTAATATTTCCGGCGTGGATTTCATTGCTGCCATGAGCCAATGAACGCGTATATTTAGGGAGCTTGTTTTAACAGCGCTATTTATCATTATTTAAGGGTTTAACGAATGGAATAACTAACAACTTTTTCAAATGATGTTTGAGGGAAAACGAGTTTTAAATATTTTTTTAAGAAATGATTGTTTCTTGTAAATTTCATGAAAGTAGCACATGTTTTTTTTAATAAAAGTGAAATGCATTTCATTTGCTAGATTTACGATGGTTTATAAGGTCGTAGCAAAACAAAACTAGGATGCAGTGCAAATGAGAAAGAATCACTTCAGTTTCACAATCCATTCAGGCACTAGTTTTAGCACCATTGTAAAAAATTTCATTTACTTTCAGGCAATTTTCAGTTTATAAAATAAAAAAGGAAACTGGAAAAAATGCAAAAGAAAAAAACTGAAAGTGTGTCCCCCCCCCCTTTAAGAAAAATAAAATTAAAATATTTTCGTGACTAAAATATAAAAATAGCTATTTTTTATTTTATTTATTTATATTTGTTTTCAAAAAATTTATGCCTAAAAACATCCACATTTAACAGAGATTTATTGTTTACCTATAAAACTAACTTTCTTACTGTTTTATTTGTCCAGGTTTCAGACTTTAAGCCGACTGAATTCTCTTACTGTGTTGCTTGAATAAAGCTTAACTTTAACGTTGAGAATTTCGTTGGAGGAAAACGATTTGATACAGTACTGGAAACGACAGTGCCATGTCTGTAATATTCTTCATGATATGCTAGAAAGAGAGCGATTTAGGTTAATTATGCAAATTGTTGGACACTAAAACAATCATGGCTTTCCTACCCTTAGTAAAAACCTTAAAACATTTTTAGTAGATTCATTTTTGTAAAATCGAAATTCAATGCTATTCCAGAGTTAATAACTTTCAATTTATTTTATCTCAATTTCAGAAATAAGGAAAGCAATATCATACAGAACATTTAATATTAATTACTTTAAAGGATTCATGAGGTTGGTTACTACAGTTTAGGAAGAGCTTTAAATAATGTGAAGAACCAAAATATTTTTTTTACGAAAATGGCTGTTTTCATAAACTTCCAACTATGTCCAAGGGACTAGAAAATACGAATGATATGATATAAATTCCCTGGAGATAAAAAATGCATTTGCAGATTTATTTTGCCATGTTCAAGCTTTAAAAGCATACACCAAGCAGAGATCTTACGAAAATGAAAACGTTGAATTCTCAATAGATCATACGTTGTTACTTCAATGCCTATTCGTGTCTGTATAAGTCCTCGTTTTCTATTCCCAAATGAAGAGTAAAATGCGTATGTAAGTTTTAAGCATTGATGTAAAGTAAAATATCCATGTTGTGCAAAATATAGTGGTTTTCTTTTTGTTACACATTATATTAAGAATTTCTTCCATTTTGTTACTGGTTATGAATATTAAATGTGTGTTTGAATATCGTTTTTGAGTCTTTCACATTGGTATTCCTTTGTGTAATACAAAAACCTGGAGGAAAACATATGTTCACTGAAATCAAATTTGTTTATTTTGAATCCATTAAGCAGTCCTCTATATAGTTAATTAAACGTTCAAAATAAAAATATTGCATGATAAAACACGTTTGAAGCATAAAATTTTAGTTGTTACTCAATTTTACTTCAAGTGTATGTTCTTTTAACTAACTATAAAATTTAATTGCGATAATGTTTTCCTTTTTTTTTTCTTTTTTCATTTTATCTGCATCTGTTAACGAGGATCGTCAGTTTATGATATTTTATAAGAAAGTACATTCGAATTTAGTGCCCCATAGACCCCCGTATCATCTAATTTGCTTGGATTCACCGGTTTAAAATGGACCTCTGAGACATATTTATTTAAAAACAAAAATACGTGTACTGTACTTCAGAACAAAACTGTTGAGTACATTTAAACAGGAACACAGATATGAAAGATATTATACATAATACATGACACATACTCATACCTATACATAAATTACATATACATAACAAAAAACACACACAAAATCCAAGGGTCACTTGTAAATGTTAACTGATAACGGAAGGATTAGATGAAAAGTTACATTTTTAATTTTTACTGTATACGTATGAAGAAAATGGAATAAATAAAGAGAAAAATAAGAGGGATATTGTGCATCTAATGGAATTTTATTATATGCCTTGAGACAGGGATCCCTCATCTGAAAGTTTCAGAAACAGATAAAGCTTTTAGTATGGTCTGACTAAAGATTTGCAAAGGATCTCTGCTTAGATGGAACTGTGAAACTGTTAAACAGAAAAGAATATGTTCGGAAGAGCCTATTTCTCCACAAGAACAAAGAGGAGAATCTATTAGAGAAAACTATGTAAATATCGAAGAAAAGGACCATGTCCAGTAATGAAAATGGTTTCAAATCTATTGTTAAGATTCGGATGACTCAAAAAATTGACGACTATAAGAAAGTACTTGATACACACCATGGTATTGCATTGTTTTTGCATTTCTTGCAACCATTATTATCAATAAAATAGATTAGTAATTCAGTGTACTGAAGAGTTAATATGTGTTGCAAATAGGTCACGAGAGATTATATTGAAGAGTTTGGTATTATTTGCAGTTGTCCAATAGTCGTATGAAAATTATTTTGATCATACAGGCGTAAGTTATGTTCTACAAAATATAAAACTAATATACAAAACTAGATTTCGCATTTTGAATGAAAATAATGCCATTGACTAATTTTTCAACAAGAAAAAGTGTTTTCAAACTAAAAGGTTTAAATTTACTACGTAAAACATCATATTGCCGTTTTAAAACAATGTCTTTTTACTGTCTGTTTACGTATTGTACGCCTGGGAGCCACGGACGCTTCCATCTGAAAAAGGGGAGATAGGTTTAGGGTGCGCACTACCCGATGCCTTCCGCTTTTGTTCGTTTACTACTTCCTCGTTGCTTTTTCCCCCTATTTCGAGAAAGTCCGAAGAGACTTCGCGCGTGCGCAGATACGGCGGAGGTCGCACGAAAAAATTTTAGACAGTAATTGAATTTTTTAAAAAATTATAAATTCATTGATTTTTCTTCTCGCATTCTTTAAATTGTTATTATTAAAGTTATTAGTATTTATTAATTAACTAATTAGTTAATTCAATTTTTCAGCGTTGCTTTTGCAATACATTAAAACTTTTTTTTATTTTATTTTCTTTTTCTTTTTTTTTTTTTTTTTGACTTTCACAGTAAAGTAGTTTATAAGTGCGTTATAGTTTATATTTTGTACTCTACTGTTCCCATAAAATTCTATTTCAAAACAAAATCCCACAAAAATATATATGAGTCAGTAATGGCTAACATAAACAATATAGATTCATGTTACTCCGAAATGTTCGAAATGTTCGTCACGTAGAAACAAGACGCTTGGAAAATATGAATTGTCATTCGAATCTTCATTCATTGCTGTTAAAGCTCCGATAAAGGGCAGCTGGCTTATCCGAGTTCCAAAAATGAAACCAAGGAACCACTGTTATGCTTACTCAAGTAGTAACATCGAAGAAATAAATCAATATAAAGCAGTGAGTATATGGCGGTGTATTGCATAATTCAATATAGTTTTAAAAAACTAAAAAATACGCTTTTAGAGTTAATCAAACTAAAAATAATACTATCATTAATACTAAAAGTTGACCTACATTTCACAATACTCTAATTTATTTCCCTTTGATTTATACATCGACATGTAATATAGATTAACCCTTAGTATTAATATTAGTACTAAATATATCACTTTTATATTTGCAAAGAGCGTGAATTTTATTTTCTGTTCAGAGTTACATACAAACAACTGCAACATATTTATAGTACAGGGTGCGGCAGAAAAACCCGGTCAAATATTTATTGTGATACTTTTATTAAATAAAAGAAATTTAGCAAAACAACAATTAATAATGTTAACATAGACTTCCTACAATAATATACTCAGCCGGTTTCGAAGTGGCTTCCTCCATTTCATTTCACACCTCCAGGGTCCCCCGTACCTACCACAGCTTCGTGGTTTAACCGGGATAGGGCCCTGAAGGGCGCTCTGTTCTTAATTTTGAACCAGAACCTAGGGTCGAGCAAACCCTAGGCCCAGCACCCCCAGAGGTATCGTTTCACTTGGAGGACTTTGTGACCACGACATTTTTAACGCCTCCCAGCCACCATTAATCAAGGCGGTGGATCTTTGATCGGCTGGGATCGAACCCGGGTCCCTCCGGACACGAGTCCGATGCCTTACCGATCGGGCCACCACGGCCCCAGTGGCTTCCTCCAGCGGTGATACATAGATCCAAACGTAACTTGAAATTTTCAGCGATGGGCCGCAACTTTTTCAGCAACAATCGGTCTCATTCTCAAAGAAGCGACTGCTTCAGCGACTCCAAGCTTTTCTGGGGTTTAGCACAGGTCCTGGCCTCCAAAATGGACCACACACTGTAATCCGTGGGAGTCAGATCCGGCGAGTAGGGGGCCATTCCGTAGAGGAGATGAAGTCTGAAAAATGGATCCGGCACAAGTCCTGAGTCTTTTTTGTCTGGTGAGCCGGCTCTGAGTCCTTCTGGAACATCTAATCCTCATCACCAAGGTGCTGCTGGGCCCACAGAAGTACGACAGCCTGGAGAATGTTGTGGCGATACAGTTTTTGGTTGATTTTGACCCCTTAATCCACAAAAACAAGAGAAGTCTTGCCGTTATCGCAAATTCCTCCCCAGACCATCAGCGATTGTGGATTTTGGTGGTGTTCGACGATGACCGATGTGCCAGGAGTTTCAGTGAACCAGATTCTGTCGTTTTGGCGGCTATGCGCCTATTTGACAATGAAAATCTTCTCATCTCTGAAGAGGATGCACTTCCACCACTGACCTGCGGTCCGACGTTTGAGCTGTCGACATGTTTGAAGTCTCACGCGCTTGTTCTCTTCAGTGAGAAGTTACACTTTTTGGAGCTTGTACGGCTTCAGTTTGAGTTCTTGTTTAGCTATTCGCCTAACTGATCTGTCGCTGATTCGATCTCACGAGCGTTTTTTTGAATGGAGACCCTCGAATTTCGTTGCTTCTTGATGAGCCTACGGTTGGAAAATGTGTTCACGGTCCGTTTTCTTCCGCTTCCTGGCGGCGTAAGTCATGACCAAGCTCTTTGTACCGGTTAATTGCATGAAAAATAGTCTGTCGAGGAATTTGGAGCAAACGAATTGACGTTTACCAGCTCGAAACAGTAAAAAAAATCTACGCATCTTTCTGCCATTCTGCAAACGAAACAACAATGATGAGTACAAAATTGACACTGCACTCCTTAATACAGGAAAACATATCGAATTTTTTAAAGAAAGAATTAGCTGTATATGGTAAAACGTGTTGGTGTCAGGACGTGACAAACTTTGTCCGAGTTTTTTTGCCGCACCCTGTACATCAACAGGTAGTATAGTTTTTCCTTTAGTATTGATAATAGTATTAAATATATTACTTTTGTATTTGCAAAGAACATGAATTGTATCTTTTATTCAGAGTTACATACATCCACAAACAACCCCATGAGAAACTAATAAAAGTATTAAAATGGTAGCTAACCTTCAAATGCGCCGCCTAAATGATTTTTTCATGAAAGCTAATGTATTGAGGGAAATTGTTTTGGTGTTTTAATACCAGTAAACGTTAAGTTAAAGAGTAAAACCTAAAAATATTCCCAAAGTTCCACACCTTCAATTTTTGATGAAAAAAGAACTAGCCTAGTACTATTAGTTTTGTCTTTCAATTTTAATTTGATATGTTTTTTCGTCTAGCCACTTTTTTTTTTTTTTTGAAAAATCAAGTTAAGTTTCTACTTCATTCTTCCACATTTACATTTTTATTTTATTTTTCTTGGGAATTTATTCAAAGTTACACCTTTAAAAAGTGCTTAGAATTCGAAATTTCAGACGTGTATTTCTTATAGAAATATATCAAAACATTTGAATTTGTGAAAGCAAGTAAACATGGAGAAAATCTGGTTCTGAGCGTTTCCATTTTATAAAAAAAATGTTTACTTTTTGACAGAAATCTTGATAGTACAACGCTTGACTTTTGCATCATGTTTATTCGGAATGGAAAAGCAACCCCATGGATTAAAGTAGATAAATATCAGGGTTTATTTTTTTATTTATTTTATTTTATTTCGAAAGAACGGCGGGATTTATTTCGATCTCACATCATGTAATAGATTTTTTTTAATTCTACGAATGAAATATAAAACTAAACAGTATGTTCGTCTGTTAAATAAATGTTTGTTTAAACATGAAACACCTTAGATAGTTACAGTCAACACCAGTGGTGAGGTGGCAGATTTTTCAGTGAGCGCTGTAAATAAAGTTTGACTGTTGCATGTGTATATGTTAGTGAATGACCAAAATTTCAAATTAACCACTAATAATTAGTTTAAAATGCTTAAAACTTCATACCACTTGGTTTAAAATGGTAGTATTTTAAGTATAGTATAATGGCAGTAAATTAAGTATAGTTGAAAAATCACCTTATAAGCAGGGTATTTTTTACATTAAATTTTAATGAATAACATTTTAGGGGTTTCTGGCACGGCTATAAGTTGGATTTTTCAAACTATTTCCGAGTTGCTTCCGAAACTGCGTTGTGAAGAACGAGCGAAGAAAAATGATTTCTTTAATTGATGTCTCCACTAGTTAAAATTATAAAATTATGCAAATTAGTTTTAAAGAAGCCAGAAAAATTACGAATCTAACGATACCTGGTTTTATGGTCAGCTCTCTGCTGTTCGGGAGAAAGAACATGACATATATAGACAGATGCATAGATAGTTGCATAGCCCTGAGTTTTTAATAATATTACACTGCAAAAAAATGAACTGTTGTTTATACAGTATAATACTAACAGCCGAGGTTACAATTTAAAACTATAAAATGCACAGTAATAAACTGTAAAACTAGCGATTTTATAGTTTAATACTGTAAAGTTAGCAATTTTACAGTTTATTGCCGTAAAATTTAGCTGTATTATACTGTAAAAACAAAAGTATAATACTGGCAGCAGAGGCTCCAGTTTAAAACTGTAAAATGCACGCTAATAAATTGTTAAATTAGCAATTTTACAGTTTATTACCGTAACATTAGCAATTTTACAGTTTATTACTGTAAAAATAACAATTTTACAGTTCATGACTGTAAAATAAGCAATTTTTACAGTTTATTACTATAAATGTAGCTGTATTATACTGTAAAAACCACATTTATTTTTTACAGCGTAGATCATTGAAACATATATTATTTCATGACATTCAAATAATATAACATAACGTTTAGAAGAAACTATATAGCTTGTGGGGATACATTTTATTTTACACACACACACGTGTGTGTGTGAGAGAGTATGTATGAGTGAGTGAGTATGCAGTTTACACACACACGTATGTCTGTGTGTGTTTTATTAAACTGTAAATACATTAAGAAAATGCTTACTCTCACACATTTCGAACTCCTCTCTTCAAAAACAACCACTGAATTGTTCAGCTCTCCCCAATCTCCACTAATCAACACATATATATTTTCATTACTCTCGGAACGAATCGATTTACAAGCAGTAAATTAAATCCCAGAAGATTAGGGCTTCAATGAGAGACTGAATGCTAGATTAAGTAAGAGTTTCATTTTCACTGGAAGGGCCCGGATGCTGTTATTGATTGAATCTCCGTTAAGAGACTGCGACTTAACTAAATCCCATTGAAGATACCTGCCAAGATAATTTTCTGGTAGTTTTAAGAGAAAGTGCCTTTGATAAAATCGAAATGCCCTGTGTTATGTTGAAATAGTATTTTAATCATGTTACATTGTTGATTTAGTAAAGCATTTTACGGTGATGTCTATTTTTGTTATCATTGCAGATTGTTTTTGATGTTGTTCTCTTTCTATTTGTTTACTCCTAAATTATTTAAATCATGATTCCTGTTTTCAAACTTAAGTAAATATGTTTTGGGGGGCCACGTGGGCCTAGAGTTAGAGTACTCTCCTCGTAAGCAAGTGGTAGAGGGTTCGAATCCCGCCTTGCCCATGGATGTTATTTCATCCTCTCTGTGCCGTAAATCGTTCTTGTGTTTGTCAGGAGGCAAAGCGCATAGTACGCAGTCCTCGTGTATGTTGAACCTGATGGCTTATGGAAAAAAAAAAAAGTAAATACGTTTTAAGTTTCTTTCTCATAGATTTAGCAAGTACCTTCTATGAATTTGTCTAATTGGTTTTAATTGTTTTATTACATTGCCTGCTTCATAAATAGAAAAAACTAATCAAACATAGAGCCATAAAAAATAGAAGTAAATAAATACCTTTGTGCGATAAATCTAAAGTATAAATATTACGTTAAAAAAGCACAAATACGCAAGGATACTGCAGACACATGTTTCGGCGTTGCAAAAAACGTCTCGTGCATCCATAAGCTCACTTTTTTTTTTTGCATTGAAAAAGGGGTTCCTTGTAACGCCGAAACACGTGTTTGCAGTATCCCTGCGGATTTGTGCTTTTTTAACGCTGTATTTATACTATACATGAAAAATACCTTTCATAGAATAATTTATGCGTTCACGACTTGTCTCGTGACCTTCTTTACTAAGGCCTACCTTCGTCCAACCATAGATATATGTCTCACTAAGTATAGCAAGAGTAATAAGATCTCTACCGGTCAAACACCCTAAGGAATGTACATCATAATTCTACCAACAAAGTGCACTGGTGTACAATTTTCCAAGGCTGTAATTTGCAACAAAAAAATGGCTTCAATAAAATCCTCAATTTTTGATCGGAACTATGATTATGAAGTATGTAATATTAAAGGATAGTGTAACATGTTTAGTATGACACAGTTTAGGGCCGAATCCAAGTTAAACACCATTGCAATCGCTTCGAGGCAATCGCAATAGACCAAAATTGCAATCGCTACTGGAAGTCAAATTACATTAGAATCGCATCTCGTAGCGATTGTAACGTTTCACTTGAACCCAAATTTGGAACTTTGCGATTGCATTGGTGAGTTGCGTTAATCCGTGTTTCACTTGAATTCCTGCCTTAGTGTTTTTAAGAGTAATGATACAAATAATGGTCGTTCCAATATTCAATTGATTAATACAATTGGAAAAATAGGAAACTTTAAAAGGAAGACTACTACTGTTTTATGAGAAATCATCCCTATTTTTTTTAGTGTGTAAGTTAAAGTCACAAGGAAACCATTAAAAAAAACATTAGAATCCTTAATAAATATCAGACACTTTATTTTTTTGCATGATCGTAATCCAATTATTAATACAATCGACGCTGGATATAACGACCGTCTTCGTCCTACAGAAAGCGGTCTTGTTTACGAGTGGTCGCTATAAGAGGTAGAACATAGAGTGTATTGGAATACAGTCGGGGGTTTTCTCACCGGTCGTTACATTAGGATGGTTTTTGTAACGAGTGTTTGTTATAACGAGCGTCGACTGTATTATTTTGTGATCCTTACGAAAAAAAAGAACAAACTGAGAACTGTTGTCGCAATCTCAAATCTTTCTTCTACATCGTTTTCATGAATTGTAGCTCTTACGTATAATCGCTACCACTAAGTTTTTCTGTTTGCAAAAGTAGATCAAGGGCGAAAATTGAATACCATTTTTTTAATCTAGTTTAAGTCAATTCGAAACACTTTTGTCTGTTTATACCCACTGGTAAAATACTGATAAAGATTTCCCCTATCGTTCATCAACAGTTAAATCCCATTAAAAACTTACATTTTCACTTAAAATTTGCTAAAAAATGTTATAATTCTACACTGTATAACTTGGAAGTTCCAAACAAATTCCATCACACGTCGAAAAAATCGTTGTTCTAATTGGCATCGATATTTTAAATGTACGAGTATTTTTCATCGCCAAAATAGAAAGAAAAATTCTAATTCTGTTTTTGATTAATATCTTCAGTACTTAAAATTTCAAAGATGAAACTTAGTAAACAAATCAGTAAATTGAGCTTAAACTTAGTAAACCAATCAGTAAATTGAGCATATAACGAAGCCTAAGTATAATAAGTAATAAATTAAAATCAAGGGAGATTTCAGAAAGATTTTATTAAAAACATTCTGCGTAACACTTTGTTATTTTTGTAAAAAACATAAATCCACGCATTTTTCACAATACTGCCAAATAAAATAGCAAAAATAATCTTTTTGTTTACGTCATTGCAATGAATTACAGGAAAATAAGAATTCTTGCAGTGTTAAGCACTATCAAGGCAAAAACGTTTTATAGCAGAGATGTTTTCAAGATTGTTTCTGCCCCCCCCCCCCTTCCCCAACAAGTAGCTCTGCAAAGAATACCTAAAGGAAGAACAGAAAAACATAAAAGGAAGTAGCCAGAAAGATCGAAACAATTTGAAATTTCTTACAATACATAAGAACTATACTGAGAAACGAAACAGATTTTTTTTTTATGTATCAAAATATCTTACTTTTATGTTTTCTGAAGAGAAACTATTTCAGATATCAATCTCTGCCTTAAAAGGAAAATAAATAAATAGCGAGAAGAAATATTTTTTGGTTATTTCTAAGGAGTTACAAAAAAGAAAATTGGTCACAAATAAATAAATAAATAGAAATATGTTTGCTACTTTATCTGTGTGTGAATGTAAATATAGGTTGAAAACATTTTTACTAATATGTAATGGCCTTTAGATGTTTGAACATTCGAAATACTCCGAAACAAACATTTTTAAAGATGTTAAGAGTCATCATTATCAGTTTCATCCTTTGATCAGTTTCTGGCCAAAACTCAATTGCTTCCTCTAGAGTCTTAAGCAAATTAATATTTCAATTCTAGTCCTACGACGGCTAATCGCCAATTACTGATAAAGAACTAAAATTAAATAATAAAAACTCAGTTTCAAGTAAAGGAAAGCTCACCATGAACTACAGAGATATTTTTGTCTCTAAAATAACTTTCAAGACGCAAAATTATCTGCTCCCAAATGTATGAAGTTGAAGAGTTATCCGGGCTCTTGTTTTAAGATTTACGGTCTATTGTTTCATTAATTCCACTCGTACAGACAGGTAACATGTCTGCCATGCATTTCCAAACTGCACAAATTCTTCGTATAGTTTTCATACCGTCATAATAAATCTTGTCAAGTGCTCTAGTACAAGTATATTTCAACACCTAATATTTCGTATGCGAAAGTTATGTCATTAATTAGTACAAGCTGGTTTTAAATATCACTTAGATAATTTTTTAGGACAGTTAAAATTACTAATCAATTTGCATCAGGTTTAATGGTATGTTAAGTCTATTTTGCAGACATAAATTTTTGGATAAATAAAACTAATTTTTAGGCCCTTGTGGGGGGGAGTGTAGTAGAGTACTAAGTGAAATTCAACCTTTTTAAGAACTATACACTTGAAAAGAAGGTGAAATTATATTTTGTATATTAGAGGTCAATTAAAGTCCAGCACTTTCCTAATTTTGCTTGACGTTTATTTTCCATTTGTAAATTATTTTTTCTTAGATATAAAACAGACAGCGAAAATATAGTTTTGAAACTGCTTAAAATCCAGCTTGAAATGAATATGTTAGCTTAAAAATAATTGATTTTAAATATGCTTTTTTGGGCTATGATTAAAAAAGCTTGCCCCATCCACTAACGAAGAAGCGAGTTTAATAAAAGTTTTAGAAAAAATCTCCGTTAAAAAAGTTAGTTTAATTTAATTAGAAATGAAGTTTAATTCTTTACAGTAAAAAGGATATTTTTTAATGAAAATTCATTGAAAAATATGTTGTCTGATATCATAAACGTGTCTAAAATCAGTCAATACGTGTTGACCGCAATAATACTTTTACAATGCAAAATATAAACCATTGTTTTTACAGTATGATACTGGCAGCCCAGGGTCCAATTTAAAACTAAAATGCACAATAGTAAACTGTAACACTAGCAATTTGATAGTTTATTGTTGTAAAGTTAGCAATTTGGTAGTTTATTGGTGTAATGCCGTAAAATTTTGCTGCATTATACTATAAAACAACAGCATAATACTGGAAGTAGAGGTTCCCGTTTTAAAATTCAAAATGCACAGTACTAAACTGATCAATTAGCAATTTTACAGTTTATTACTGTAAAATTAGCAATTTTGCAGTGTAGTACTGCTAAAGTAGCAAGTTTAGTTTATTACTGTAAAATTCACAATTTTTACAGTTTATTACTATAAAATGAACTGTATTATACTGTAAAAAACACGATTATTTTTCACAGTGTAGGCTTGTAACTATTTGTTTATATTTTAACTGTATTAATTTTAATATTTCAAACTACCAAAACGTTAACTACACTTTGAAACCAGTAACTGGCAATCAACCTTATCTTTCTATAATCAACCCTTCTATGTCATCAAAATTTTCGTGCAGAGGAATAACAGCTCAAGTTTTAAAACTGTTCGCACCACTTACACGAACATATATCAAGCTTTGGTTCGAGAAGTATTTGCTCTTGTAAGTTATGAGTCATCACGTATCGTTTATCACGATATCTATGAGTGATTATGAGTATACACATGTTGGGAAAGTGAAATGTTTGGAAGTCGCTAACATTTTCTTTATGCAGAATTTGTTTCCACACCTCATTTCTCATTCGTTTTGCAAAATCTCATGTGCTGGTGACTTTTTTCCACGTAACACAGATCTTAAAAATCAGTAAATAAACATACACTGTAAAAAAATGAATGTTGTTTTTACAGTATAATACAGCTAATTTCATAGTAATAAACTGTAGAAATTGCAAATTTTACAGTAATGAACTAAAGTGCAAAATTGCTAATTTTATAGTAATAAACTGTAAAATTACTAATTTTACAATTTATTACAGTGAATTTTAGTTTTAAACTGGAACCTTTGCTGCCAGTATTGTACTGCTGTTTTTAAAGTATAGTACAGCTAATTTTTACGGCAATAAGCTGCAAAATTGCTATCTTTGCAATAAAAAACTAAAATTGCTAGTTTTACAGTTTATTGCTGTGCAATTTAGTTTTAAATTGGAACTTCAGCTGCCAGTATTATACTGTAAAAACAACAGTTCAATTTTTGCAGTGTATTTTTCGACCTATTTTATTATTTCAATGCATTTGTGTGCGCTCTTTTGCACGAGAAACGAATAACTAATTTTAATATTTTTGTATACAAAAAACCTTAATTCATCAGAAAAATGAACTCGGGGGTATTTTTTATTTTTTTAGCAGATCAAAGCAGTTGATGCCTCATAATGAATCATTTCAAAAGATTTCACGCCTCAGATGATCCCTTTGAAAGAAAGTTGCCAAAAAGCGCAATAAATAACTCAAGTATTATTGATGAAATCTCACGGACAAGACATGAAATAATGAAATTGTCAAAACCTTTTTACGTCGGAGGACTTTTCCGCAAAACGTCTGACAGGTTCCACTTTTCAGCCCCTCCTCTCCAATGACGTCGCATTCGCCCGCTTTCTTGGGAATTCGGTGGCATCTCTCAGAACAAAATACCATTTACAAAATGTGACGACCGAAACGACATCTTGTTTTAAATCGCGTCGCTGATAAATAGTATATTTCATAAAATCATTGGTATGTCGGGATCAACAGACAGTGGCTAAGCTTTGTGAGACCTGTCTTTCAGGCGGGCTTTGGAAAATCGCCTTCATTTTGAATATTTATGGGTTTGAGGTGAGGCGTAAGTACACTTATTTATCTTCGTGAGGATGTTGGGGAGAAAGAAGTGTCAAGTTTGGCAATCCCTTATAACACTTTTCATTTTCATCGAAAAGAGTTTGACACAAGAGGATTTAATGATGGTTACGGGATTTTTTTCCCTTTAAATAGTAAAAAGTGCTTAATTTCTGGCAATACTATTGACTATTTATAGTTTGAAGTTGAAGTGTGCGTACTCTTGTATATTTTTGCATGGCACTCAGTGTGAATTTGATAATTTTTAGTAACGCTTTTACTTTCATAGAAAAGAAAAATTTCCCCGAAGTAGTTTTAATGATAGTTAAATTTGTAATAATATGCATTTTATTAGTTTCACATGTCAGTTTGTTTGTTTGTTTATTTGTTTGTTTGTTTGTATGTATGTAACTTTGAACAAAAGATAAAATTCACGTTTTTTACAAACATAAAAGTAATATATTTAATACTATTATTAATACTAAAGGCTAAATTGTATTATTACATGTTGATATATTGTAAGTATTTCAGCTGTTTGTGTGTGTAATGGGCGCAATCCACCGACTGGCTATCGCAGGTCAGAACTCGGGTCCTCGGTGTGGAAGGCCAACACCTTACCACCATGCCACCAGCCGACAATCTAGCATATGTAAGTATGATTGTTTTCCAAGAAAGATTAGGATTAACAATGAATTCTCAATTTAAGACTCACCTATTTCATTTTAGTATGAATACTAAAGCGTCACAGTTTCCCGCATGAATAAAATTCATTAAAAAGTTTTTTTTAGAGCTTTGCTGTATTTATAAGCACCCGAGTAATCTTGGGTAGTAAGCTAGCCTTTTTTATACGTTTACTTTGATTAGAAAGAGTTTCAGAGATGCGGTTTTAATGATGTGATGTTGGTGATTGTGTACACAGATGCGGTTGCAATGAATGCAATTGAAATGAATGCAATTGTAATGAATGCAAAACCGCCACATATGAGGTTGTAATGAATATTTTATAATTTTTCATTTATTTTACTTTTGGAGCATTTTATTTACACACTTCGTATGGGTGCTGGGTAGAAGAACGTGTGAAGTTTCGAAATCCTTACTTACAATTTTTCTTTCATCGAAAAGAGTTTGACAGTCGAGGATTTAATGACAACAGTCTTATAACTTTGAATGTCTTCCATTTTGCAAATATTTAATTCATAGCAAAATTGTTTTTCTTTACTTTAAAAATGAGTATTAAAAATTTCAGCCCTTATTTAAAACAAACAAGTTGATAATACAAAATAATTTGTTTATTGTCATGAAATTAAAAAATTAAATTATTTAGTTTCAGTAAGCAGTTTAACACTCCGAATGAGTACGGAGTTTATTTTCCACAGGAACCCACCAGAACTCAGTTCCTAAATTTTTTAATTGAATTTTCACATACTAAACGCGCTCTTACATGCTCTTTTATTGTACGCTATGTGCATGTATAACTTTGCAATATGTTTTGAAAGTTATAAGGTTTAGGCACCTTTTTTTCTCTCTCAGAAAAAAACCCTGAACTACAGCACTTACAGAAAAGTATGAGAAACTTTTAAAAACTGCACATCCGCTAAAGGGTTTTCTGTGAAACTAAAAATATATGGTTCAATTCAGTACGATTTATCTTTTTTAATAACAATTTATTTTTTACAAGATTATATGGATTAGCTTGTAAAAATATAATCTTCAAAAAAGTAAAGAAATATTATATTTAATTAAAAAATAGAAGAGTGATTATTTAATACATCATTTAATACATGATTATTTAATCAGTAATTTTTTTACCAAAACTTTACTAAAATGTAAAATGCAGCTCCCCAATCCTTTACTTGAGAAAAATAACTAAGAATTAAAAAGTATGATTATGAAATTTTGCCAGGGGTGATTGTGTTCCGGTATTTTACTGGATTTCCGGTATTTTCACGATCGATTCTGGTATTTTCATGGTCGAAAATACCGGAAATAAAATATTTTTAATTATGCTTTTGTCTTCCCACCTTCGGTATTTTTTTTTTTTTTTTCGAATTTTCGGTGGTTTTCCGATAATTACTAATAATATTCATTGAGCAAAAATGTTAATATGCCATTCTATTATTTTTGACTAGAAACTATTTGAAACTATTCGAATGTATAAAATGTGTCTTGTTTGTTTATGAAAGACAATTTAGTATTAAATATGTATAATTATAAAATTAGGTGTGCTTAAATAATAGGAGCCTTGGTTTTTTGAAAAAAGCACCCCCCCCCCCCCCACACACACTTCTCTTCAAAACTTTCAGGTATTTTTTCATGAACTCACAATCACCCCTGAATTTTGCAGCAGCAATTCGAAACTCCAACATGCATTTTATAATAACTTTTTTAAATTGACATTAATTTACGTCAACATATATTAACGTCGTTAATATATTTACGTTCATTCTTCTCGTAAATATATTAAATTTTGGTACCGATTCCATTTTGCAAAATATTTGTTTGGTTGAATCTTTTATGAATAAAACTTCTGATAAAACTTCTCTGAGCCAACTTCTATCAGAAACATATAAAGAGCACTTTTTTTTCCACATTCTAAAGTTAAGCACTATCACAATAAACTACAGAAATAGGACGACGAACTAAAAGTGTGGCAAGAAGTAGGTCATAGAATTTTAATTCAATCCGATTCCATTTTGCAAAATATTTGTTTGGTTGAATCTTTTATGAATAAAACTTCTGATAAAACTTCTCTGAGCCAACTTCTATCAGAAACATATAAAGAGCACTTTTTTTTCCACATTCTAAAGTTAAGCACTATCACAATAAACTACAGAAATAGGACGACGAACTAAAAGTGTGGCAAGAAGTAGGTCATAGAATTTTAATTCAATCCTATTCATGTTGGTGCTTTAAAGTTTTCCAAAGCGTAAACAACAAAACACTTATTCAAATCCATAGAGCATCAGTTTCAAAAAAATCTCCAAACAAATATAATAACGAAAACGAGTGACATATTTGTCGGGGAATAAATTAGTGTTAGAATGACATAGTACATGGTTTCTCGATGAAGTTTAGTGAGATAAATGCGCTACTAGGAAGAAATTATGGAAGCTTTGTCTTGCAGCGCCTATGCGTAGGAACTCAAACGAAGAGATCTTTGATAGATAACCGATCTGTGGAGTATCACTAGAAGATGTATGCTAATTGGAGAGATAGTGTACTGATTGATTTACAGCTAATGATTGGGTGGCAAACTTTGATTTACAGTTCCCGAGTTATTGACATTTTTTTACTCTTAGTTTGGTAGCCTGGGTGCATTTTTTTTCTTTTTTTCCCTTGCAGCGCCTATGCGTAGGAACTCAAACGAAGAGAGCTTTGATAGATAACCGATCTGTGGAGTACCACTAGGAGATGTATGCTAATTGAAGAGATAGTGTGCTGATTGATTTAAAGCTAATGCTTGGGTGGCAAACTTTGATTTACAGCTCCAGAGTTATTGACATTTTTTTACTCTTAGTTTGGTAGCCTGGGTGCATTTTTTCTTCTTTTTTTTCCAGTGGCACGATTTTGAGTACGCTTTTACAATGCAATACACCGCCAACTCGTTCATTTCTATCCATGAACTGAAGTTTAGGACTTGTTATGCCGTCATCAGCATGGAATACGAAAGTGAACGCGTTAGAGGCAAAAATCCTCTTATAGAGCAAAGAGAGTGAAAAAAACTGGTAGCTAATGTGAAATTAGAATACCAGCGAGCGATCCTTAGCGAATACCTTAGCCGTTGCTTAGGGGCGGTTACTCACTGCTTTATACCCGAGCTCTGGAAAATTTACGAGTTGTACCGTTCCCATGTGCGGTCGCTCGCTGGTATTCTAATTTCACATTAGCTACCAGTTTTTTTTCGGCTCTCTTTGCTTTATAAGAGGACTTTTGCCTCCAACTCCATTACTTTCGTATTCTATGCTGATAGAGCATAATAAGCTCGAAACAGCTGTCCATGGATCGAAATAGCCGGTTGGCGATGTATTGCATATTCCTGCCTTAGCCCTTGCTTAGAGGCGGTTACTCTCTGCTGTATACGCTTTTAGTAGTTTCACATGTGGGTTTGTTGTATGTATGTGGTTTGGGAACTTTTTTTCGCTTTAACCCCTATAAAACCTGATGCAGAACCATAGAAGCTCGCTCATTTAAAACTGTAAGATGCACATTAACCCATTAATGCCTGACGTTTTTTTTTTCCAAAGATATTTTGTATACTGGTGACAAACAGTGTTTAATGGACAAGAAAAATAATTAAAAAAATATTATGTAAAAAATATTTTTTTATTAGGGAAAGAAAAATCGTCCTTTAAAATTTACGATAGACCCCAGAGGGTACATACTATTTAAACTAAAAAAATTTTTTTGCCTACGATACAATATTTAAAACGACATTTTATCAGAAGAAATAAAATCAGCAATTAACATAAACTAGGAAGCTGGGAATAACTTTGAAAACTTGGCGTTTTTTCTTGAGATTGTGAACGATGTCATTTTTGATAAAGATCACATTAAAACTGCTACAGAACACCCTTCACAATGGTTATGTGCTGCAATATGTTGATAACGAATTGAAACAATACCGAGGTACTAATTAAACACTATTATTTGTTTGAAACGTTCATTTTTGGGAAATTTAGACCCATTTTTTGAACCGTCCCTAAAAAGGGACGCTAGGCATTAATGGGTTAATAAACTGTAAAAATACCAATATAACAGTTTCTTGCTGTAAAGCTAAAAATTTTAGTTTATTGCCGTAAAATTTAGCTGTTTTATTCTGTAACAACAACAGTATAATACTGGCATCAGAGGTTCCAGTTAAAACTGTAAAGTGCACGGTAATGAACTTAAATTAGCAATTTTAAAGTTTATTACTGTAAAAACAACAGTATAATACTGGCAGCGGAGGTTCCAATTTAAAACTGTAGAATACACAACTGTTTAATTAGCAATTTTACAGTTTAGTACTGCAAAAGTAGCAATTGTACAGTTTATTACTGCAAAATAGCAAATTTTTCCAGTTTTTTACTAAAATTAACTGTATTATACTGTAAAAACAACATTCATTTTTTATAGTGTACTATCTGAAGTGTTTTTACTGCCACGCGGTAAATGCTACAATTTTTACCGATGCTTTGAATTTTTGAAATTGAAAATTTTCTTAGTTGTTAATTTACTGGTCGGTCTACCCTATAACAAAATTGTAAAATTTCTGTCGGAGAAAAATAAAGAATCATAAAAATGAACACAATCACGTCTCCAAGCAAAATAATTTAATTTTGTCACTGAAACAGACAGGTAGAATGACTAATTGGTTGCAATTATGAACTTGATATCGTTTTCTGCATTTAACGAAATTCAGTTCTTACATTTTAAACTAAATTACTTAATTACTTCAAAGGAATGACAACTAGAAAGTTTTAAATAACGTTATAATGTTTCTTTATTAATTATTCAATTAGCTCTTTTTCCAATTAGTTAATATTCTACAGCCGATAAGACCCTGTATTTAAAAGCTAAAAAATTTAGAGAAAATATGAAAAATTGATTCTTCTAACTTTTACATAATTAGACAGAGTTGAAATTGAGTCGCATTTCTTTAATACTTGTTGAAGTAATTCACAAATATTTATATAACATTTGAAAATAAGATTTAACTAACTAATAAGTTCCAGAAAAAACTAATTAAGTAAAAGGTCATTATGTAATATTAATACGCTTTTATTAGTTTCACATGTGGGTTTGTTTGTTTGTATGTATGTAACTCCGAATAAAAGGTAAATTCGCATTCTTTGCAAATATATAACTGATATATTTAATACTATTAATACTAAAGGCTAAACCATATTACCTGCTGATTCATTATGAGTGCATGTAGCGGATTTTTAATAGTTTTGAAAATCAGAGGGAAACCAGTTAAAGTACCATGAAATATATATTTGAAGTTAAAAATCAACGTAAATAAAGCACAAATAAGGTAGAAAGTTCAGCAAATAGCTATTTCAAGGCTACAATGGAGCCCCTTCATCAGTGCAAGAAGCTCAGCAAACAACATGAAAGCTGTAAGAGAACTGAGCGCGAAGCACGTGTGCCCCGGTATTTATAACAAATGGGCGAGTGCGCTTGAACTCACAACAAAGCGGGAAAACACCGACCAATCAGCGATCAGCGAAACGCCAGGAGAGCGAAGAAAGGGGGGGGGAAGGCGGCAAAGGAAAGTAGGGGGAAAAAAGCGCGGGAGAAAACACTAGAAGACGAAATTATAAAAATTGCTTCCAGATGTCAGGGAAAAATGGAACACTGGAAAAATCATTCACCAGAGAATGGGAATTTTTCCAAATATGGTAAGCTTCCCAAAAATCGAGGTCATAAACTGACGAACATTTACAAATAATTCTAGCCGAAGAAAAATCAAAGCAGTGACCAGAAGTCCAACAATGCTGAGCAATGGAAGAGCGTGCTAGTTCTTTATGTTTAACATAATTTTGATGCTCTTTCAGACGGTGCTTAAGAGGCCGCTTATAATAAATAAATATATATAATATATTTATTTATTATAAATAATAAGCGGCCGCTTATAATAAATAATAAGCGGCCTCTTAAGCACCGTCTGAAAGAGCATCAAAATTATGTTAAACATAAAGAACTAGCACGCTCTTCCATTGCTCAGCATTGTTGGACTTCTGGTCACTGCTTTGATTTTTCTTCGGCTAGAATTATTTGTAAATGTTCGTCAGTTTATGACCTCGATTTTTGGGAAGCTTACCATATTTGGAAAAATTCCCATTCTCTGGTGAATGATTTTTCCAGTGTTCCATTTTTCCCTGACATCTGGAAGCAATTTTTATAATTTCGTCTTCTAGTGTTTTCTCCTGCGCTTTTTTTCCCCTACTTTCCTTTGCCGCCTTCCCCCCCCCCCTTTTCTTCGCTCTCCTGGCGTTTCGCTGATCGCTGATTGGTCGGTGTTTTCCCGCTTTGTTGTGAGTTCAAGCGCACTCGCCCATTTGTTATAAATACCGGGGCACACGTGCTTCGCGCTCAGTTCTCTTACAGCTTTCATGTTGTTTGCTGAGCTTCTTGCACTGATGAAGGGGCTCCATTGTAGCCTTGAAATAGCTATTTGCTGTACTTTCTACCTTATTTGTGCTTTATTTACGTTGATTTTTAACTTCAAATATAGTTCAGCACAAAGCCTATTTGATCATTTTTCATTTACCATGAAATATAGTTTAACCTTTGTTTGATTAACCCTAAAAACGAATTTTTTAGTTTTTTAAAACTATATCTTAAGATTTTTTAGTTTTAAAAGTGTTTCTTTTTTTTTACCTCTGTTTCTTTTCCTCTCTATAATTTTTTTCTTAAAGGGAGTGATTCTTAAAGGGGCTTACCTTTTTTGCATTGCGAAAAAACAAACAAAATTTAATGCTTTTGTCCCATACCATCTACTTCTAAAACAGTATACTGTAAAAATTCGCCTGCTTTTCTGTTTAATACATGCCTAACCCAGATCTGAAATATCACTATTTATTACCCAGCCATATTTCCCAATCGTGATTTATGGCCGAACTGGTTAAACCAAAGCGGATAACGGCCGAATAAGCATGAATTATGAACGCCAGTCATACATATGCGAGTATCTCTGATAAGGTGGCAGAGCGAATATCGCGCTCTGAGATGATATTTCTCACATTTAGTTTCTCGTGTGCTTTATCCTCTTCCTACTTCTGCACCCAGATAATTGCAGAGTGTCGCTCCGAAAATCATGATGCATCGATTATGATTCAGCGTGTAGCCGTTCACTGGATAAGATTCAATTTCGTGTTATAAAATGGGAAGACTAGCTTAAGAAAACATAAACAAGAGGGATTAAAGCTCTATATACAAAAAAAATTAAACTAAATATCATATTAAACGCCTATACATTTTTTTGTTCGTGCAAGCATGCAGCAATTCAGAAAAATTCTCCCCAAAAAAACCCGATTTTCTCAGGAAAATGGTGTAAACCGGTAAAACCGCGGAAAAACGCCAGGAAATAATCTGTGACGTTTCAGATTTTTTTTTTTTTTTTTTTTCACAATGGATTCATTTGTTTGTTTTACCTCTTTCAGCCGCCATTAGCCAGAGACTGCAGTGCCTCCTACAGTACAGCTATCTTATTACATTCAAAGTAGAACAAAACTCAATATTCTTCTGGTGTAAGTGCAAAAATATTTTACGTCTTTCTTAAAACTAATCTTTTACTCAGGCAACGAAATCTTTTACAGGTAAATAAACTTCTCGTTCATGACAAAGAAAATTCTGATTTGAAAAACTATACATTTAGAATAACAAGTTCTCTAAACCACATGCCTAAAAGAGTTTTTATTCGCACATAATGCAGTCTCTTATTCAGGTGAGACAGAAATTAAAGGGAAATCTAATAAAAGTCAAAGCTCTGGAAAACTATTTTCATACAAATTTGTTTATTTTTCCACTTCCATTTTGAATAAATGTACTCAGAATAATTTTGCCCATTTTTCTTTTTAGTTGCTTTTTTTCCAAAGGATGATGTGTTTAAATGTTTGGAATGTGCTTTTGAGAAAAAAAACTTGCCTCAAAAAAGAAACGCAGTAAAAAATTTCTCTAACTTATTGGTATTCAAACATCCTTTAGAGCCACAATGTAAAAAATAAATGCTGTTTTTACAGTAAAATATAGCTAATTTTAAAATAATAAACTAAAAACTGCTAATTTAGCAGTAATAAACTAAAATTGCCAAATTTACAGTCATAAACTGTCATACTGTAAAATACCTAATTTTACAGTTTATTTCCGTGCATTTTACATTTTTAAACTGGAATTTCGGCTGCCAAAATTATACTATTGTTTTCATATTATAATATAGCTCAATTTTACGGCAATAGACTAAAATTGCCAACTTTACGGTAAAAAACTAAAATTGCTAGTTTTACAATTTATTACTGTGCATTTTACAGTTTTAAATTGAAACCTCGGCTGTGGGTATTACAATGTAAAAACAACAGTTCATTTTTTTCAGTGCACTGGGACTGCGAAAACAGGAAGGCCTGGCCAAAAATGCGACGCTAAAAAATATGATGGCTTTTAAGAGCACCCATCACGGAATCCCCAAAACGTTCAGCGCTTAAACATGTAGCTATCCAACAGTTTTATAATAGGAATGCAAGAAAAATCCTGCACAGTGATCTTTAGAACTTGAAAAGCTCTTCTAGCCGAATAGTATTATAGCAGTGAAGTTAGAACCGAGAGCGAAATTCTTGCTGAGTATTAGTCAAAAAACCGCCATTATGAATATACCTCCACAAAATACCGAACCATGACATTACAGTTCCTGAAAATGAAATGTGTACTGATATCCACTTCCACAGCCTTCGTACCACTTCCACAGCTGCACCTCTGCCACAACTGACATATCGCCCTCTCCAAATACGTGAGGTTAATACGCAACACCTTGTACTGTAGTCATAACAAAGAAAGCTCTATGTCCAAGGAAGAAAATGATTGAAAAACTAGAGGACATAAATTTCTAGCCGTCATAAATGCTGTTATATATATTATTTAATGTTTTAACTAATAAGTAGAATCCTGGAGGAGCAAAATTTCGAATTACTTTGATAACTATATCTTTGAAAAAAAACAAAACATTCGTAAGACTGTATTGCAGCAAGCTTAAGATTTAGGACTTTTTATGTTACGAAGGCAGTGCATATGAATACATAAGATACGGCAAGAAAATATAATATTAATTTTTTCAACAACGTCAATTTCAACCAACGCTTTGGGGACATTTTGAATGGAGTTTTTTGTCATCGCAGTTATCTGTCAAGAACTGTAATAAATTAAGTACATCATAGTAAAGCCATTCATTATACTAAAAACATTGACTTTAATTTAATACTAACATTTTTGAAATCAAAAATGCGTTTCAGATTCAGAACAATATTTCTATACGAAGCATTACTAATTTGTAAAGTCTTACTTTTCTTTTTTGCATTGTACTTTAATACTTTCAAGTGGGAAAAAAATGATATTTCGTTATGCAGCTTAGAAAGCGAAGTATCAACTAAAACTTTAATTCAACTAATTTAAATTTAAATTTGTGTCCGAGATTATAAGGTTCTTTATTCATTTAGCTTTTCTGTTCCTCTGTTGCAATGTTTTGTTTTTGTTTTTTCAAAATTCACGAACAGCTAGCGATATTTATATACATATAATACACACAGTCTAAAAATGAAATGTATTTTTTTAGTTCTTCGTTTGTTTTCTCATAAAAAAATAGAAAAGCTGATTTGTTCTTTAAACCTTCATACTTTAAAGCAGAAAGAGGAAAGGAATACGATTTTTTATATACACCCGTAAAATTCTTCCATTTTAAGTTTCTTAAGAGGCGAGAGTTTTAAAATTTAATGCCACGCTCAGTTACACAAAATTTTTCATTCTCAAGACTACAACTTATGAGTTTTTTAGATTATACTTTCCTTTTCAAAGTTTTAGAATATCACTCTTTTAAATTTTATGCTTTTCCTTGTACGGGTTGAATGAAACTGGAAAGCTTCTTTTTAATAATATCAGAGTTGCAAAGAAGATTCTGAGCCATTTTATCCTAGCACTTATGTTTTTCGTTCCACAGTATTAAAAAAACAGTACAATTTCACAACTTGGAAAAGAGCGCATTTTGTTTTACTCTAAAGTTTTTTAAATATAACGAGATTTAAAATCTAATGCTTTTTGCTACCCGTTCAAATCCTAATACTGTAGTTCCCGCTTAATCAGGTAACCGGATAAACGAACACCCCGCTTATACGAATAAAACATCTTGGAACCGTGCCATAGATGCGATGTTAAAGGTCTCCGCTTAATCAAATAATATTTCATGGAACTGACGGTATTCGTTTAAGCGGGGCCGACAGTAACTCCTCAAGAATTGTAGTAATAAAGAGAAATGACAAGCGGGGAAGAATAAAGGTTTCCCTCTATGATTTTGGGCTCGTTTACAAAAATGTCATATGTGCATTTTTAAATATGAAAATTACACTGTGTTAGAAATAAACTTTTTAGGTTCTGGCATTTACCCAATGACTAGGTCTTTGCTTCTGTGCACTTTGTGAAAAGCATCACAAACTACAAGATAAAACGTTACAGCATTTATTGAACAAAACAAGGGGTTACACACGTGTAATTTTATCTGATCCGCCGCGTTACAAAAAATCCTGATAGCTATAAATACAGAAAAGGGAACTGTTGCCGCCGGTCACCTTGTCTAGTGGTCAGAGCAGTCTGCCACGGATGGAGTGGTCCCGGGTTCGAGTCCCGGCTCGGGCATGGATGTGCTTTCTCTCTCCTGTCCTGTGAAGCAGCGCACCCTAAATTGCCAGCACGGCTGACACACGACAAAAGAAAAAAGAACTGTTGCCACTGTAAAAGTCCAATTTACAAACGCTGATGCAAATTAGAATTGAAAATAAATTTCTTACAAACCATATTAACAATAAATTTTAAACAGTGCCATGAAAATAAAACAAGACACAAAAACTAAATAATTTCAAAAACTTGTTCCAACACACTGTAAGAAAATTCCGAAACGTCACAAGCTTATTCCTGAGCTTTGTTCCAGGATTTCACTGGTCCTTGGAAAATCAAGTATCTTTGCCAAAATGTTTTCTGAATTTTGGAAAGTTACATGAGTGCACACTATTAAAAATGAATGTTGTTGTTACAGTATAATGCAGCTAATTATATAGTAATAAAATGTAAAAATTCCTACTTTTACAGTAATAAACTACAAAATTGCTAATTTTACATTACTAAACCGTAAATATGTTAATAGTTTATTACCGTGCATTTTACAGTTTTGAACTGCAACTTCTGCTGCCAGGATTGTACTGTTGTTTTTACAGCATAATGCAGCTAAATTTTAAGGCAATAAACTGTAAAATTACTAACTTTATAGTAAGAAACTTTAAAATTGCTAGTTTTACAGTTTATTTCTATGCATTTTACAGTTTTAAATTGGAACCTAGGCTGCCAGTTTTACAATGTAAAAACAACAGCTCGTTTTTTTTTTTTTTTTTTTTTTTTTTTTTTTTTTTTTTTTTTTTTTTTTGGCAATACAGGTTTCCCACTGATGTACAAACTATTTTTATCCTCTTGTATCAAAATATACTCAGAGACAGTTTCGCCCTCATCTCGATTTCAGCCCATCCAGATTGATTAGAGTCCGAAAATGAGGGCAAAATATGCAGTCTCCGGACACTATAACTTCGCAAGAATTGTACACTGCAAAAAATAAACTGGTGTTTTTACAGTAAAATACTGGCACCTGAGGTTCCAGTTTAAAACTGTAAAAGCACGGTATTAAACTGTAAAACTAGCACTTTTCAATTTATTAGCAATACCACCATAGCAAGCAGCAATACCACCATAAAATTTGCTGTATTATTCTGTAAAAACAGCAGTATAATACTAGCAGTTGAGGTTCCCGTTTAAAACTGTAAAATGCACTGCAATAAACTATAAAACTAGCAATTTTAGTTTAGTACTGTAAAAGTAACAATTTCACCATAAAATTAGCTGTATTATACTGTAAAAACAACAGTACAATACTAACAGTTGAGGTTTGAATTAAAAACTGTAATTAACTGTGAAGCTAGCAATTTTACAGTTTATTACTGTAGACTAGCAATTTTAGTTTACTACTCTAAAATTAGCAATTTTAGTTTATTACTATAAACTTTTAGTTTGTTACCACAAAAATAGCTGTATTATACTGTAAAAACAACATCTATATTTTAGAGTGCAGGCAAATAAAGAGTTAGGCATTTGCTTGCAATTTTGCATTGGCTTTGGTCATGTTTGTTAAAATGTGCTAGAAGCCTTCTTGGTAAATCAGAATGGTGCTAAGCTATTGCACTTTTTGCAGCTAAATGTTCTTGAAAGATTCCTCACATTTGATCTTGAAGTAAATATAACCCTGTTGTCAACTGACCATAAGAAATTGAACTCTTTTTTAGCGCTACGTAACAAAATCGTACCGAAAGATTTTATTTTTCCAACTCTTTCTCACTGAGTTTTGGTTTCAAATTACTTAAATTTAGAAGTGCAGTAGATCAGCTTCGTATCCCCAAAAAAGGTGTGACAAATACGAAAAACAGCTGAAAAATTTAATACAATATTTAATGTTCTCTACTTTTTATCAAATAAATAATCAATAAAACAGAAAGCTTTCTTGGTGAGTTAAAATGTTGAGTCACGCAGCTTTGTGTTATTTTTTAACTATTAATGATGTAACATTAAAAAGAAAAAATAATAATAATAATTCAATCAATGCAACCTTTAAAACGTTGATGATTTTTCTCCTATAATGATTTGTGTACAATCATTTCTATAATCTCTGTATCAAATGATTATCAGCTTTTTCACCCGCAAAAGAGTAATCCCCATTATGAAGCAGCATAATTAATAATCCTGGTTTTAAGACTCTGCGTTATTTCAAATGCTGCATATAAATAACTCGTAATTAAACTAAATATCTTCCTGTCTTGATGCGAATCTTCTTTGAAATAATTAATGATTTCCTTGCTTTTAATTCCCTAAAGATAATTTGCGTTACTGGGGAGGGGAAAAAGATCCTTATCGGTTAACTGCTTAAGCAAAAGCACATTTCTTTTCTGCAAAACGACGAAAAAGTTTTGTCTTAGCTCTCAGAAATTCGGAAAGATATGCTCATTAGAGCTATCATC
Organism: Uloborus plumipes; assembly: GCA_038373865.1. Classification (NCBI taxonomy): domain Eukaryota; kingdom Metazoa; phylum Arthropoda; class Arachnida; order Araneae; family Uloboridae; genus Uloborus; species Uloborus plumipes. The sequence continues at coordinate 105,111 of JAXGGA010001096.1, forward strand.
CAGGTATTTTTATATTATTTAATCCTATTCGCATACCAAGACGTAATTAAACGGCCAATGATTTGTTTCTTTCTTTCTTATAAAATAATAAACAGAGATAGGTAATTCTGATTTTTACGCAAGATAATATTAAAACATTGCTTTAGAGACATTTAGAATTTTCAGCTAGATATTTTTTTTTTACTTAAGTATAAAAGCCCGCTTAATCGGGTAACGGATAAACGAATACACCAATTATATGAATAAAGGTTTCTGGAACCGAATATTTCCCCGTGGAAGTAATGTTAAAAATGCCAGCTTAATCGGAAAAAATTCCCAGATGATAGAATAATATTGTTCTGCTTTCACTACTATTTTTGCTTAGAAAAATTTTAAACAAATTAAAAATAAAGTCAGTAAGGACGATTTTGTAAAAAAAAAGATAGAAACTAGTATTTTTCACCAACATTCACACTCCATAAAAACATTTCTTTATTTCTACGTAATTTTTTTCTGTCGTTGCAATTACAAAAAAAAAAACGAAAAGAAAAGTAAAAATTCCGTCAGAAATAAAACGAGCCCACTTTCCCGTTCACTATCATCATCATTCTAACATCTTAAGAATATTCTCTTAATTGTCTAGTACTGCAAATGTTTCTCAAACATTAGCATTTTTTAGTATTTACTTCTGATTTCTAAAAACGATATATGCTTCCCTCAACAAAAAAAAAGTTGTTCGAATCGGACTCTTCACTCGAAAGTTATTAGAGGGGGCTGGTTTTTTGAATCGTTCAAAATTGATCAGAACCAAATTGAAAAGTCAAATGTGGGAATGATTTGTCCACACCGAGATCTTTTGAACAAAAAAAAATGTTTGTTCAAATCCGACTGTTTACTCCAAAGTTGGAGGGGGGGGTTAAATTTTTTGAATGAACAAAAACTGAACGAAAAATTGTTCAAATCGAAATTTTAAATACTGGAATGAAGTGTCATCGCCAAGATCTCTCTAACAAAAAGAAAAAAAAAACGTTTGTACAAATCGGACTATTCATTCAAATTTTTTTACGAAAGAGGGAGACATACAGACCGTCAGACAAGCAGACTCGCTATTTCCTCATCTCAAAACCCTACTTTCCAATTTCCAATTTTCGGTATTTATTTATTTTTTTATTCTGTTTTGACTTGTATTATTTAACCTTGGCGATATTTTTAAGATACATTAAGCTACTTTTTATGCTATTTTCGTCTTTCTTTGACTTTAACGGGAAAGTAGGCTACAAGAAGAAAAAGATAAAATAACGTCTACGCTACGATAATAAATTTAAATAACAAATGAAATTTAAACTTTACAGATGATTATAAATTAAAAATATTAAATGAAAAATTAAATGTGAAACACTGCAGACGGGTCATTCCACGTCAAGTGATCCAAAATCTGAGAAAAATTTTACCTTACATTTTTGTATTTCTTTCACATTTGGCTCATCAATTGTACCCCTTGAGGTAATCAAAAGTCTCAATTTTTGGATTTTTATCTCTATTATTTTTTCATTTATGAGACTTTGAACTTTGGAAAAACTCTCGTTTTTCCATGGATAAGGGTACATAAAAGGGACCATAACTCGGCACCAAATATAGATAGAACAACTTGGTAAATGGCATTTTAAAGTACGTTAGTTGCCGCTTAATCTGATATGCAACATGACTAATTTGATAAAAATTTTCTTTTTCAAAAAATGAAATTTAAATTTCAAATTTAAATTTCTCGAAAAACATATAATGAATTTTTTTTGAAAAAATTCTCAAAAATTCTTGTGTATTTCATCTATGTTTGTACAAATTTTTAGATTGGGATCTCAATGGGATCGTATTTTTTTGAATTTTTGAATAAAACTGTATAGGAAAAAAAATGATATTTTTTAGATTCTATTTATTTAAATACTAAGTTCTCTTGCTTGTGATGGTCTAAAAAGTAGAGAACAAACATAAATATGTTTAAAGTGAGCTAGCATGAGCTTATAGATTTGTCAGGTTCACCCCCCCCCTTCCTCCAAGCACAATCACTCTTTTTTCATTCAAAACTGTTCAAAATGTTAAAAAAAAAACTCTTTGATACAAAATGAATAGTAAACTTATTTAAAGTGGGGAAATGGGTTTCCTTATAACGAGACGAAGTATCCCCCTCCCCACCCAAATATACCATTCACACTATACTAATATGACGTCTAACCTGGGGATTGAGTTGAGGATTATTTTCACCCTAGGTATATTGTTTTTCAGACGAAGTGTTTCTTTTCGATCCGAACTTCAAAGTGTACTTCCATTCAATATCTGAAATTTAACTTTATGATTCATTTCATCTTCTAACCCAGCACCAATCTTCAATTTTGAAGGGAGGAAATAAATGGGTCGCCCCAATATTATAGCAAACAGCAAAGTAGCACTGTTTCGCCTTGTTCTCATCGTTTTTTCTATTCTTTTCGCACAAAACTGAAAATAAATCAAAATGTCAGATCATATGTCTGTGACCCCATAACTATCTTTCCACATTATCTAGTGTGCAGCTGTTATTTAATTTTTTTAATCGTTTGTGTTCTTTTTCATTTTGTTGTAAAGGAAAGTAATGCAGCAAGATATATCTATATATATATATATATATATATATATATATATATATATATATATATATATATATATTAAACAAACACTGCTTTTTTGAGCACAACCTTACATGTTGTTTAACTTCTTTACAAATTGCTCCCCCCCCTACCCTACCTTTCCACTCCAAACTTTTATTTTTGTTATCATCCCGCCTAGCCCCATTTCAAAGCCTTAGTCTCTACTGATGTCTGGTGGTGTTTCAATTTGTTCTGTTTGTTACTTTCCTATTAGCTCATGAGCTTTGTCCAATAAGAGAAAGGAAAGGCAGTGCTGGGGACTGACATATAACGTGACACTTTAACTTAGTTTCAGTTTTGTGTAAAAATAATGGGAAAACATTATGATAACAAAGGGAAACAGTGCTATTTTGCTGTTTGCTATGATCTTGGGGCGACCCATTTATTCCCTCCCTTCAAAATTGAAGATTGGTGCTGGGGGAGAGGATGAAATGAACCATAAGTTTAAATTCAGATTTTGAATGGAAGTACACTTTGTGAAGTTCGGATTGAAAACGAAACACTTCGTCTGAAAAACAATATATACCTAGGGGGAAAATAATCCTCAAATCAATCCCCAGGTGAGACGTCATATTAGTATAGCGTTAATGGTATATTTGGGTGGTGGAAGGGTTGTACTTTGCCTTGTTATAAGGAAGCCCATTTACCAACTTTAAACAAGTTTACTGTTCATTTTGTATCAAAGAAACTTTTTTTTTAGCATTTTAAACAGTTTGGGGAGAAAATGGTTGGGTCAGGAAGGAAGGGAGGGGGAGCTGACCAATCTACAAGTTAATGCTAGCTCACTTACCTAGAGTAAAAATAATAGTCAATTCAATCCCCAGGTTAGACGTCATAATAGAACAGCGTTAATGGTATATTTGGGTGGAGGAGGGGGATACTTCGTCTAGTTATAAGGAAACTCATTTACCAACTTTAAATAAGTTTACTATTCATTTTGTATCAAAGAGTATTTTTTAAAAAACATTTTGAACAGTTTTGAATGAAAAAAGAGTGATTGTGCGGGGAGGAAGGGGGGAGGGGGTGAACCTGACAAATCTATAAGCTCATGCTAGCTCACTTTAAACATATTCATGTTTGTTCTCTATTTTTTATACCATCACAAGCAAGAGAACTTAGTATTTAAATAAATAGAATCTAAAAAATATCATTTTTTTCCTATACAGTTTTATTCAAAAATTCAAAAAAATATGATCCCATTGAGATCCCAATCTAAAAATTTGTACAAACATAGATGAAATACACAAAAATTTTTGAGAATTTTTTCAAAAATATTCATTATATGTTTTTCGAGAAATTGAAATTTGAAATTTAAATTTCACTTTTTGAAAAAGAAAATTTTTATCAAATTAGTCATGTTGCATATCAGATTAAGCGCCAACTAACGTACTTTAAAATACCATTTACCAAATTGTTTTATCTATATTTGGTGCCGAGTTATGGCCCCTTTTATGTACCCTTATCCATGGAAAAACGAGGGTTTTTCCAAAGTTCAAAGTCTCATAAATGAAAAAATAATAGAGATAAAAATCCAAAAATTGAGACTTTTGATTACCTCAAGGGGTACAATTGATGAGCCAAATGTGAAAGAAATACAAAAATGTAAGGTAAAAAACGTTGGATCACTTGACATGGAATGACCCAGACGAGGAATATGTTGAAAAAAAATATGTAAAAAAATTTCTCGTGTAACATGAGACAAATCTTGCGATAACATGCTCTTCTCCTCCCCACCAAAATTACAAAACAAATCACCCCGCTAGTAAAGTGTGATGGTTTTTGAAAATAAAATACTAATTTTTCTTCCCAAAGTAACACATCAGTAAATACATTTCATCAAAAAAAAAATTGATTGCTAAAAGGAAAATGAAAATCCGTAACTTTACTTTCGTTCAGAAAAAATTCGCATGGCTGAGAGAAATTTTCTTGAAAGAGCGCATCACTTTAATTTAATCAAGCTTCAGCGATGTATGAACTTTGCGTAACCGGAATCTTCGAAATCGGGACAAATTAATTGCGTTGCTACATTCGTCGCAAACTGAAAGATTTCCCGATAAAACGCGGAAAGATATTAAGCTCTCAGTAAATTGTATCATCCTGAATAATGATGAGTAGCGTTATCCGAGCTTTATCGGGGTTTATGATTCGGAATTAGCTGCGCAATTAAGAATCTAATTAATATAAACTTGTTTATCGGCTAGGCGCTTAAATAAAAACCGTAATGAGGATGAGTTTTTTTCACTTATTTTTTTTTTTAATGAGTTTCCCATGTAGAGGGGAAAAAGTCCGATAAAATGTTTTACATGTTTCGGAAATTAAAATTCAAGCATAAAACTGAATTAATGATAAAGAAGTGACGTTATAAATCGCCCGAAATTTTTGTTAGACAGTTTAATTTTATCTCACAAAATTTGAAAAGGCAAAATGATAAATCAAATGTTAGCTTGACCGTATTAACGATTCATGTAAAACCAATATACTACACTGCAACCTTTCTTGACAACAGCATCGTGACGTTAGCGTGACGTTAGCCTATGAAAAACGAGCTAGATAAAACGTCACAGCCTACTTGGCGAATTAGAGGAGATCGCTGACTGCTTGTGAGCTCTTATTGGCTCCGCCCGTAGTGACGTTCAGTGTCAAGTTAAGTTGCATTTTAGTATATCAAACTTTTGCCGGAGTTTTTGTTGACAATATTTTTAAAACTTTTTTCTGCACCTGTTTGCATTGCGCAAAGAGAATTTGGCATTTAAATGTCCATTTCTTCCATTTCCAGCAGCTTTTTATTATTCAATTATTCCCTTGCACATTCCATTTAGTCATTGTTATTGCAGTTTTAGATTTCAGTAAATCAACAACAGCATTAAATCTCTCACACCATGCTTTACTTAACTCTTTAAGTCCCAAATTAATTTAACAATTTTTTTTTTTTTTTGGTTTTTTTAGTTGAAAATACATTTTAAACAACAGATATAACGAGAAATTTTTTTTTTGAAAATCTCGGGGGCCGTAAGACCCCTACACTTTAGGGCCCCTAAGAAAACTGTTTCCGATCGCAGGTATCATCTGTCGACCTCTCACTCAGCAAAGTACAAGGAATGTTACTTAAAAGCTTCAGCATGATTCGATTTAGGATTCACAATACTAAATTATTATAAGCGGGACTTCTGAGTCCCGTCGGGACATAAAGGGTTAAATTACTTTAAACTCACATATGTAGGTGTAGAAGAGTATCATTCTTTAAATTTACGATATTATGCTTTTGAATTACAAAACATGGATTAAATTATTCCTATCGGCTCTATACCCTCAGATTTTAAAATATTTTATCTGTTTTGATGAAGGGATTAGCTTACAATGATTGTAGGTCAATGTTTTTGTGGCTAAGCTAGTTTTATCTTCTTCAAAATTGGCAGGAAATCTGGGACACTGCAGAAACCGGTTGGAGAGTTCACGAAATCCTACCAAAAGTCAAGCTAAAACCACGATGCAAACATCCTATGGAAGTACAATTTCTCAGTGCACACGGTCCATTTCCTTCATATCTACACGGATTCAAGATAATAAGCTCACCATTATGTGTTTGCAGCCAACTTGGAACTCCTGGGCAATTCCACGGTAACTTTCGTTACATTTTGACCAACGCTTAGGCATTTAGTACCTCAATACAGACAAATATTGTGATACAAATCTTGAATAAAAGCATTCTATGAAAATGACAGTCTAAAGCAAAATTAAAATACAAAAATATTCGATGCATTAAAATTTTATAAAATTTAGCAGTCAAAATTAAGGCAGTAACTTACGTTATACAAAAAGGGAAATGACATAATATGAAAATTGGTTCTAAGGCAAATTTCTGCTTTATTACAGCTGTTTTCTTGTTTGAAGCATAATTTATCAGTTCCTTATAATGCTTAGGGATATATTTTCATAAATTTAAAAATGTGTTTCAAAAATTGAAAATTATGGGAATTTTTGACTGGGTAACTTACGTTACTGTAACTTACGTTACAAAATTTACTTTCAAGCAAATCTTTATTACAAAAATTAATGAATGAAAATTACAGCTTAGTTAAGATAAAAATACTGAAAATTAACAATTATGAATTGAATTTATAGAAATTTAACACCAAATTCAATGACCACTCAAAAATATTACATAACATAAGACTTTTAAATGCAAACTAGTCACTGTTATTAACAAGTTCAGGTAGGTTTAATTTTTCGAATCACGTTTTCTTTCTGATAATAAATTTCATCTGTCGTTTCTGGCCATTTATAATAGGTTCCAACAGCAGCCATTACTTTTACTTCAAATTTGTTTCTTCAATAATCGTCACAACTCGAGGATACAATGTATTTTCGTACTTCATCACACACCATTCACCGGCTTTTATCTCTGTTTTTTCTTCTTGTTCCTTGAAATACTTAAGTAAACGAAACCCCAAAGTTTGTCCATTTCTAGTTCTTAAATGCTGATTGTCAATGTGCGGATCTTTGGAAAATATTTTTGATAAATTTTGCTTTTTCAAACATATTTCAATACCATCAAAAGTGACTTTTATTTATAAATCTGTAATATCCGCATGACTTTTCACAAACCCTTTTTACAGCGCATCTTTCTGAAGAGTTCAGTGGCATTTTAATGCAGAATGAAATATATTTCACCTGTAAGAGATAAAATACTTTTATATTTGTTTTTTCCAAAACATATTTCAAAACTTTAAAGCATAATAGAAGTCATTTTTGAATAATTTATAGTAAATTACCTCTGAAATATTCATGCAGTGATACTGTTTAGAGTTAATTAATATCTTAAAAGCCAAAAAGAAACATGTAATTTATAATCTCCCCAAAAACAACAGTGTTGTAAAAAAATCCCCCGCCAAGAAACCTTAAATACTCAGCCTTAAAAAGTTATGATATCGAGTTTTCCCGCCAAGTTTGTGCCAAACTACAACTAACCTGTATGTATAGTTCTTTTAAATTGTTTTCAGTTTTGCCAGGCGGGAAGCTTTGTCTTGTGAGGTGGTTGCTTAATGAGTAAAAACTTCCCGCCTGGCAGGACTGAAAACAATTTAAAAAAACTATACATACAGGTTAGTTGTAGTTTGGCACAAACTTGGCGGGAAAACTCGATATCATAACTTTTTAAGGCTGAGTATTTAAGGTTTCTTGGCGGGGGATTTTTTTACAACACTGTTGTTTTTGGGGAGATATCACATATTTTTGCATTAATATTATTTCTTTGCCTGTTTTTTTTTTCTCTTCAAAATTTACTTTGCATGTTTTTTTTCCCTTCAACATTTTTCTTGGCGGTTCGACATCTGTGGTTTTCTTGGCAGCATGCATTTGGTGCAAAAGTTCAAGGATCTTCTTCAGTCTAGGATAAATTTGAAATCAATCACAATGTACCACCCGAACCGACGCAAAACAAAGCTAGTTACTAACAATACTACGATTAAATTAAAAGTTAAAAAAAAACCCCAACCCTTACTGCCGATCTCATATTAAAATGAACTAAATTGAAGATCCCTTTTAAAAGCCTTATGCAATAAAATCAATTACAAATATTTTATTTGTTAACAAATAGAAACTGACAACAGATGAAATTATAAATCATTGAGTTTTCTTTCCTCGTGGCCCAACAATGAAAACATAAATGCTCAGATATTGAACAGAGCTAGTAGATAGAAATCGGACCAATTTTAAGCATTAATAACTCCGGGGTGCGATGACCCCGGGGGGTAAATTTTGGGAAAATGTCCTCAGTGTCTCATCGAGAATATTCATACCAAAAATCAACACTAAAGACCCCCGGGGAGAAAAGATACGGAAAATAAAAACGAGGGGGGAGGGTTGGAGGGTCGAAAACCCCCCTATGCCGAGCTTTGGGACAAAATAAATGTGGGTGCAAAAGCAGAGCTCAATCCGAGTTACCGTTTAGTCTGGACCCCTGTCAAACAATTTTTAAAAAGTGCGAAAAATAGCGATTTTATAACATATATCAACCCTCCCCCTGAGGGTCCTGGATGTTTTGCTTTAGTATGTGCCGTCAGGGGCCGCTGGAGATTGAGTATACCAAAAATGAACTCTAAGAATCTTTATGGGGCTGAGATACAGAGGGGTGAAAACCCCGGTTTGGTTACTCGCGTAAACAGTCCTAGTCGCTCTTTTACATTTTTATTGGCGACGGAAATTTCTTGGCGGCTTGTATTTGGTTTTCTTGGCGGGGCGGGACGCTCCCGCGTCCCGTGATAGAGGTGTATTATAATCTTATTAACAAATAAAGACATTTTAAGAAATATGATGTATTTAAATTAATTAAATACAGTACATTTAAAATAATTCTTGAATAAATTACTCCTACTAACCACATAGGTTTATTTCACAATTTACTTTCTTAATAAACACAAGTATTTAAGTTCTACTTAGGTAACTTACATTACCTGCATATGTGGGTAACTTACGTTACACGTTTTGATTGTAGCACAAAAAATCAAATAAACAATATTTAAAAAAAACTTTAACTATTTGCTTAACACACACTTATAAGATAGAAGATATAGCATTGGAAACATTGCATTGCCCTTTCTTTATGCACAACATGAACTTTAACATGTTTTTGGTAACTTACGTTACATAGAACTCTGCATTTTTGAAGTTTACATAAATCACTTAATTTAAGTGAAAACATTCGTTTTAGCAATTCACAATGTTGAATTAGAGTGTAATAATCAATATTCTTCCTTTAAAACACTTATCTAAAGAAAAAAATTGAAACTTACCAACGTTCAAAGATTGATCATTTTCTTTACCAAAAGTTAAATATTCCATTTCCAACTTTAAAGTGCTGCCAAAACTAAAAATACTACATTCTAGGCAAAGAATTAGTATAAATATTAAACTTCTAAAATTTTTAAACCAAAAAATATGCAGAATTGCTGTAATTTGATTTTTCCAACGCTTTTCCACACATGCATGGAATTGCCCTCCTGAACATTACGTATTCAATTGTCCGTTAACTAGCTCTTTCCACTGCACATATAATTCCAACCTTCCTGTATCAAAAAATATTACTCATATTCTACATCATCCAGCTACTCGCAAGAATCTTCATAAAATATAATGTTTCTACTCAGCACTCAAATAGAAGACTTCAAATATCCTGCCTAAAAACTTTAAATGTTATATTATTGGCTTTTTCTGTACATATCAAAATTGTTTTTTCTTTTTATTATTTTTTTCCATGTAATTTGTACATTTTTTTTGTAACTTTATATCTAGTCATAATGTACGGTTTCTAGCGGGCGCTTGGTCGTTCGTTAGTTTTTCTTTCCTCCCAGCCACCACATCCGGTTAAACCCTCATCAGGGTAGGTACGGTGGTGACTAGTGGGGTTTAAATAAATAAATAAATAAGCTAGATTTATGCATAGATCACAATACTGCCATGCTAGGCACAAAAATCGTATCTGCACTTTTTAACAAAGTTGAGTTATCGCCACCAGGTAGTTCTTTGTGACGTATTTTTTGCCCACATACAAAGTTTTGTGGTTATTTGAAAACATAAGACATTTTTTTTTTTTTTCAAAAAGTTTTATCATCAAAATCAAATACATGAAGGCGCAAAACTTTAAACAGTTTTTTTCTCAGTTTGAACTCAACTGCAGATACCACTTTTGCGCTTGGCAATGCAGAATATACATAAATCTTTAATACAAAAAAATAAAGAAAAACAAACTTGATTTCTCACCAGTTGACCATACGAAGAGTGTAATATAAAAAAAGTTTTAAAGCAATCGAAAGAGTATCTTAGGACATATCTTTGAAGGAAAAATTATTTACCCTCGTCCACTCGGGGGTTATCCAGATATAAAATCCTATACCTAATATCTAATATATCTTCGACTTACGCCACTGTTCTTCTCAGTTTAAAAGAAGATTCGGTTACTGGACTTTTTTTTTTTTTTTGTGACATCTATGCCACTATCATAATAACCCGTCCAATTTCGAAAATATTTCCACGGTCTTAATGCAATCGTGACACCGATTGTATAACATTCCATCACTAGGGCTATAGAGTCGGAGGGAAAATCACCAACTCCGACTCCTTTCCCTCAAACTCAATCCGACTCCGACTCTGACTCAGCAGCAGTAGCAGAGTTACGGACTCCGAAGAAAAGTAATCAACTCCGACTCTTTAACCTTAAAATCAGTTACACTCCGACTCCTCTTGGAACTTTAAGCCTTCGACTCCAGAATCCAACTCCGACTCTGACTAATTTAATACCAAATGATTCCAACTTCATGACTCCGATTCCGTAGCACTAGCATTAACACAGCTTTTTTAACACTTTAGCTGTCTCCACTAACTTATAGCATTTGACACTATTTTTGTTTAAATTTTATCGGAATCATTATATAACAGGCATTCCTCAGACTTTAAAATACTTAAAAAATCTGCATACTCTGTCTCAGATGATTCAAACATTGTTTACGCGGTGACAAACGAAAACATAATTTTTGAAAATGTAAGAAAAATAGTATGCCTAAACCTACCTGCCTATGATTTCCCTTGTCACAAACTGTCACAATTTCTCCCCCCCCCCTAAATGTTACATCATTTGTGAACATTCCCCAAGAACAGATTTGGGGATTTTAGGCTTTTGAAACTTCTCAAATAACACAGGTTTCACAAGTCTTTCCTTGAGTCAAGTCATCGATTTAAAAGCGTTTTTATCTTTTTTCACCATGTATTTATTTTCTTTGTACCTTCAAAAATAGGCATTATTTTAACTTCGCACATATTTCGCCTTGTTGCGTTAACACAGTTCTGTTTCTACCGGCTGCAAAAATAACAGATCCAAATGTACATTGAGCTACTACTAAAATAGACAAAAAACTAAGACACTTAAGTAAAGGAAAATACTATTTTTTGTGAGTGAAATCGCATTTTTCGCAGCCGTTTGCGATTGAACTGGAGTTTCCAATCGTAAGCTGTTTTCCATTGCCTACTTTATTCGTCTTGCAATAGCTTTTTTCACTAAATTTCTAGAGAAAAAGATGGAAAAAATGTAAAAAAGAAGAGTAAGGCTTCATTTTCGCTTTTTATTCCTATAGCAGATGAGTTGAAAGACGAAAAATGAAATGTTATATACGTAAGAATAGGGTTTGGGTGCCTGAAATAACTTAAAACTGAAGCTGCTTTTTGTAGGCACATTCAACTGCACAAATTTTCCTTAAGTTCACTATTAATAACCGAAGTAAGAAAGTAATTATGAATCGACATACAAAATACAACTTTCAGTTATGAAGCTTATCTTTCCATAAATTGTGAAATTAAGTAGAATATCCCGAAACATTGAAAACAGGTATTTCAATTTAGTTTTAGACTAAAAAGAGTTTAAGCATCAATTTTCCGGAAAATTAAAAAAAATTAATGATGCAGCAAGCAATTAATATCCATTTAAAACTCGTTAATATTTAGAAATGTCAAATGCTTTGCTTCGCTTAATATATATTTTTAAAGGCTTTATTTTCTGTAGCATAAACTTCAGTACTTAATTATTAAAATAAGAGCTATAGGAACTAATTGGACTAATGAGCTTTAAAAAGCACCATAGAAGGCATAAGAAGGAAAAAACATAAGTGCATAAAATAGAAAAAAAATGCAACATGTAATAATAGGAGTCAATAGTTGCACGAAACAATATGCTAAAGTGTAAGCATTTAGTTCCCTCCAGAATTAAACGAGCTTACTTTTATATACCAATACTGACATTCTAGCATCTGATCAATATTCGCTGAACTAATATCATATTGTGAAAGTATGTCTTTAGCGAGATCTTACGAACAAAAATAAAGTTTGCTCGAATCGGACATAGTTAAAACAAAAAAATTTCGGATGGGACAGGTTTTTAGAATTGCTCAAAATTGAACGAAAAATGTTTTTAATCAAAAGATCAAATACGCGAATGAAGTGTCTTGCCAAGGTCTTTCGAAGAAAGAAAAATGATTGTTTAGATCGGACTGTTCATTCAAAAGTTATTAGGGGGCTAACAGAAACGACGACAAAAAATTCACTTATTAAAACAGCCGAAAGAATGTCAAACTCTACACTATTAAAGATGGTTTTAATGCCACACATACCTGTTTTAGAAATCATAAAAAATAAAAACAACTATTTATCTCATTTTCTACAGCACATTAATAGCTAGGAAGTAAAGTAATAATTTTCTGCGTTTTAATCAACCCTATTTTTTGTTAACAATGTTTTATTGCCCCATTTCATGACTTGGTCGAAAACAGTTCTTACAGATAGTCGAGTTACTGCAGGAGTAAGAGGTACCCAAAAGTAACTTCGTAGCATAAAGCTGAAAAGGTTTGATAAATTTTATTAAATATTCCAAAGGAAAAAGAGACTCTTAAACTGAAGTTAGGGGTCTTTATTTTTAGCGTTGTGAGTTAGTGATAATTTTTATTGCACTATTTCATGAATTTTATTGTTCTGATTCCCCATCGTTTGAGGCGGAATAAATAGGAATACTTGTTTCTTTATCTATTTCATAAGAAGATGCTACTTTACTTTTCAGAATAGATAGCAATAATGGAGCAAGGACCAGACGTAAATGGTTTCTTTTTTAAATTCTTAAATTAAAAAAAGAAATTAAAAATATTATTATGCTTTTATTAACTTCTTTCTCTCTATATCCTGTTCTTAGAATATGACCAGGGAATCACTAGAACAGGGTAATAATGAATACAGTTTAAGTACTGGGTGTCCAGAAAATGAATTCCTGAGTTCAAAATTGAATACCTCGAAAAGAAATGGCGATTTTGGAGTTAAACAAACGGTATGTTTATTGTGAAAGCAGTAAAAATTATGTGAAGAATCATGAAATATTAGTAACAAAGGGTGCTAACAGAAGATGCTGATGCAAGCTGTAATTGCAAAACGAGAACCTATAAATATTGTAAAGACTGGCATTTCTAGCATTGAAACGTGAGAGGAGGTTTAAAAAACTATACTATTGAACAACAAGTATAGTTTTATGCACCAATTTCACGGGTTAGGTCACAGTCCTATGCGGCAACAGTGAGAAGCTTCCAAAACAGTATACGTAAGACTGTGGCCTAGCCTATGAAATTCCAGTTACCAGAAACACTAGTTATTCAATATAATAATCTTTTCACGTTTCAATGATTGAAATGATCACAAGAGCCTTCGCAACAGTGTTTATAGATACCCTTATTGCAATTGCAGTGTTCAGCGCCACCTGATGGCACATTTTGTTGCTAATTTTTCCAAATTATGCACACGATTTTTACTGCTTTCATATTAAACATACCTTTCGTTTCATTCCAAAATCGTCATCTGTTTCCGAGATATTCAATTTTGAGATCAGGCAGTCCTCTGCATGACACCGTGTAGAAAGAGTAGCTCGAGGCATATTTTTGACGTGAAAATTATGTAGTCCCTTCGGACTATTATCGAGACGTAAGGTCTTCAAATCTGCCGAAATTTTAAGAAAAGTGCCAAATTTTAAGTCTTTGCGAAAATTTGATTACGTAATATTAACGTCTGCATCAATCGACCAATCATGTGAAAGACATTTTTATTACAGACAGAAGCTCGTTAAAGCTGGCAATTTAAATTTTCGACTGGTTTTATTTCAATAACCAATAGACAGGGGCAAATAACTTATGGGAACAGAGCCATGTTTTACTAAGGTCTTTCGATTTCCACAGTATTAATTATGTTACTTTGGTTTGTTTGCTCTAACCAAGCGACAAAATTTCATTAAAAATGTTTAGTAACTCAGCTATCAATGAAATAGAACCTGCGAAGCAAAAAGATGAAAGTGGAATTTTAAAAGTTCTGAGCGAGCTCAATTTCAACCCGTAGGTAGGCTTTCGTTGGATTTTTTTTTTTTTTTTTTTTCAACATCACGTCGTATTGCAGTACTTACCAATTAGGGCAATTCTATTAATGTAATCTTTTCTACAACAACAGACTAGACATTCCTGTGACTTTTATACTAGAGACTTGAAATAATAACTCACCACTCCTCACTTGGCGTCTAACTGCTTAACTTTAGGTATTGAATAAAATATCCATTAAAGCTAATCAGCCAATAGCGTGTTTTAAAAATAATTAAATAGCAGTTATCGATTAGTTAAAAGAACTTGATGGTTTTCTGAAAAAGAATCAATAATTTGTAGACCATTATCTCAAAAAACTGCATAGAAGCAAGCCACTCAATTCTTAAAAGCTATAAACAAAAAGGAACAAAAAATTGTGCAAAGAAAGTATTGCATTCACTCTAGAATTTCTTCAAGATACGCTGAATTGCGATCATGTTTTACTCTCTGCTATTTCAGCAGAATTTCTAATACAATGCCGGGATAAAAATTTATGAAAGTAGAACGAAAAGGAAAAACGCTACATAATTCTAAAAACGAAAGGTGAGATTTTCCAACATTTGATAAAAAACATTTATTTTACTTTTCTTCTTTCAGAAAACAATGATTTTCTCATGATATCAGATAAAACGATATAGCTCTTAATATAGAACATGCATAACCTGTTATGCAAGACATGAATGGAAATGAACATTATGACATTTTTTGCATCACATTATTATCTATGTGAATTAAAATAATGTCATTGACATATAAGTACGCATGTATGACAAGTAATACCCGCATGAAAAGGTATGCTCCATTTCGTAGAAGCAAAACACGCAAGTCACTAGGAGGCTCTCTGATGGGAGATCACTGTGACCTTTCAAAAAATTTCCTTATTCGGCAAATTTTGTCTGACGATTTGGCAAATTTAGGGACACTACTCCAATTTTCAAGTGCCCAAATGTTTAAAAGAAACTATTTGGGAGAAGCGTTTGAGTAAGGGCCCTGCTCCACATCAGCGGAAAACGCGACCGAAACCGAAGGCAGAAACCGAAAATCCGGGTACTTTACATATTAACACCATTTAATCCATTTTACGCTTCTGCTTTACGCTCGCGTTTTCCGCTGATGTGGAGCAGGGCCCTAACAGCAGTGTGAGCATTGTTTCAATACGATATAAGTTTTACCCCCCCCCTCCCCCCCAAAAAATGAAAAGGTATAATTATTTTTTAAAACGTTCTATAATTTGTTTTACAAATGTATTTTACTTTTGTTTATTAAATCTGAATGTTTACAAAAAATAATAAAGGAAAATCCAATAAAATACTGTCTGTTTGCGCATTGTGCGCCTGGGAGCCACGGACGCTTCCATCTAAAAAAGGGGAGATAGGTTTAGGATGCGCACTACCCGATGCCTTCAGCTTTTGTTCGCTTACTACTTCCTCGTTGTTTTTCCCCCCTATTTCGAGAAAGTCCGAAGAGACTTGGCGCATTCGCAGATGTCTCGAAGGTCGCACGAAAAAATTTTAGATAGTATAACAAAAATGTTGTTTACCACAAATTTTCTCAGAATTTTAATAATTTTAATCTGTGATAATTTTAGTGTGAAACATGAAATAATCTTAAAAGCAGTGAAACAAGTTTACGCCACACAAAAAAAAGGCATCGCCAATGGCACATAACTTTTCTTTTTTCCTCAAAATGCGTTTTGTTCTTTTCTCTTAGCGTAGCAAGTTTAAAACTAATTTTAGACGCTAAGAAAATTAAATTAAATTTAACAAAAGAAACACATTTTATGTTAGTTAAATATATGCCTATCATTTATCTGCAACAGTTGTTCCCATTTTTTTAATGTTGGTATGTTCTTTATTCTTGTGCTCATGCATTCTTCCAGGTTTTGTGAATCCTTTTCCACACTCTTCACATACGTGAGGATAGTTCTTTGTGTGCTTTGTGATGACGTGTTGACGCAAACTTGTTGAATGTAAACTCTTGAACGGGCACTGAGTGCATGCATAGGGCCTCAGTGCCGAGTGGACTTGGAGGTGCTTGTTTAAATCACTGTTTCCAGTGAATCCCTTCCCGCATGTGTCGCACCGGAACGGTCTCTCACCGCTGTGATTCAATTGGTGCTTGCAGAGGGTTTCTTTTCTCGCAAATCCCTTTCCGCACGCATCGCACCGGAATGGCTTTTCTCCGCTGTGGATCTTCTCGTGCTTGCAGAGATTGTCTTTTCTCGCGAATCCTTTCCCGCACGCATCGCACCGGAACGGCCTTTCTCCAGTGTGCGTGCGGACGTGCGAGGCAAGGGAATCCTTCCGGAAGAAAGCTTTCCCGCACTCAGAGCACTTGTGAGACTTCTCCCCTTCGTGGGTGGCCGTATGACGTCTTATATTACCTGCTATATTAGTGGAGTAAGAGCAATGGGGAGATTGGTGCTTCCTGTCCGTGCTTTCGCACTCGACTCCAGATAGTTCATTCGAGACAAGGGAATTGTTCAGAGATTCCAAATGGGGGGGCTTTTGTGCATTGTGCTTACTCATTTCTTCAAATCTCATGAACCCTTTGTCACATTCTTTGCTCACGTGAGGATATTCCGTCGTGTGGTTGATGATGACATGTGCTCGTAACCTGTCTGATCGTGTGGAACTGTAGGGGCAGTGAGTGCAGCTGTAGGGCTTCTGCTCCATGTGGATTTGCAGGTGCCTATTTAGATCTCCTTGTCCATAGAATCCCTTCCCGCATGTTTCACAACGAAATGGCCTCTCTCCACTATGGATCAACTCGTGCTTGCGGAGGGACCCTTTTCTCGCAAATCTCATTCCGCACGTATCGCACCGGAATGGCTTCTCTCCGGTGTGCGTGCGTGCGTGTAAGACAAGAGAATATTTCCGCGTGAAAGCTTTTCCGCACTCAGAGCACTTATGAGACTTCACCCCATCGTGGGTAGCCAGATGGTTTTTCATATGATCGGCTCTATCTGTGGAGTAATTACAGTGGGGGCAGCGGTGACTCTTGTCTTGTTCCATAACGTCCAGTTCTCTTGAAGCAAGAGATGTGTTTTCAGATTCTGGATGTTCTTTCATCTTGTGCTTAAGCATTTCTCCGGCTCTTGTGAACCCTTTCCCACATTCTTCGCACGCCTGCGGATAGTCCTTCGTGTGGTTGATGATCACGTGTTCTCTCAGCCTGTCTGATCGGGAGGCTCTGTAGGGACAATAAGTGCACCTATAAGGTCTCTGTCCGGTGTGAATTCGGAGGTGCATATTGAGATGCCGTTGTGCGCTGAATCCCTTCTCGCATTCTACACATCGGTAAGGTGACTCTCCGCTATGGATTCTTTCATGTCTGATGAGTTCGGCTTTTCGGGCGAATGCTTTTCCGCATGTTCCACATCGAAATGGCTTCTCTAAGCTGTGAAGGGAGGCCAGATGGCGTCTCATATTATCAGCTCTGTCAGTGGAATAAGTGCAGTAGGGGCAGGAGTGTCTCTTGTCCGATTTCATGAGCAGATTTTTATTCTGTGGACTCTCCGTCACTTCGGAAGTGGAACTGGGAGAATGGCTGGTGTCGCTCTCCACGCAGGACAGATCCCCTGAAACAGGAGGTTGCTTAAAATATTGAAATCAAGAAAACGATTAGAAATAATACTGCATAATAATGTTCAGTTAAAAAACAACTTCGTTTCAAAATAACAGATTGGTGAAAAGCGTTTGAATTCAAAATGGGTGATTTTTTGAAAACTGCCAGCTGTTCTCCGCAAACGCAGATCTACTACGGACCAAGTTAGAAAAATCACCCAAGCAGTTCACAATGGTTTCACTCCACAGTCCACTCTCGCTGTTCCAGTTGAACTTTACGCTGCATAAATGTGTTTATGGAGCATCATGCGCTTTCAAACCTGGAGAAGCTGAGTGGAAATGGGGACAGGATTATTTGGATGCAGAACTTTCTGTGTCATCGTATCTTTGGGGGTGAATTTCTGAATTCAACCTCTCCGTACAAATTGTTACTCCAAGGGCCACAAGAGGCGGCACTGAGCCTGCTCCTTTTTAACATTTACGATTACATTTACTCCTTGATGATGATTTAAGGATCGCCATACAGAAAATATTCAAAGTATCACGTCTCTCCTTTGCCGATGACATCTTGATATGGTTACAGGCAGAAATATTCAAAGCCTCACTGAGGGGCTAAACAAGACACTTCAGCTCTATAAAGTAATGTCAAGCCTGAAGGAAACGTGAATAAGTGTTTAAAAAATAGTCGCCCAGCTTTTTACTTTGTCAACGGGGTACTACAGGTCAACCGTAATGCACAAAAGTACTCTTCTTCAGGAGGTCTCACTAAGGGTACCGTAAGAATCATAGACAAGGGGTTGCACCCGCATGTAAATCACACTGAGACCACAGAGTACATTCACAACATAAAATAAATCCTCTCCTTCCAGTACGTCGCACGCCAAATAACTTAAGAGAGCGAATATTGTTCCAAAACTTAAATTTTCAGTAGAAAAGCAACTGTAATTCTGGATACTGAGAAATTAGTGTGGTCGAGATGGTAAAACTTTGAAGGTCACAGATCTTGATTCTTCTTCTTCTTCTTCTTATCTCCCAACTGGTCTGATGTAGTCAGACCAGCTCAAATAAACCATTGACCCTGAGGAAGTTCGCAACCAGCAGAGGAGACGAGTAAATATCCTCTCTGGTAATTCCGAGACAGTCCAAAATGTGTTTGGGGGAAGCTCGGTGTTGATGGCATTTGGTACACTGGGGAAAGGTTTTCTCGCCATCTGTATCTATCTCCTATGAACTCTACAGATTTTGATAAAATTCTGAATTTAGATCAATTCATACTAGATAAGTTTAATTGAATGGGCTCTCGTTCAACTACGAGAAGGGCCTAAATTTTCTTGTCTGGCTCCAATACAACAGCGCTTTCTTCGGAATTTTTAAGCTTTGGCATAATATATACCCTCTCAACACGTTTAGCAGCTCTTGACAGTACAACATAAGGAGGAGGGAGGGGTATTTTGTATTGTGAATGCATTTAGCTGGCTCATACTGCAAGCAATAGCAAGAATAGGATTTTTAAAATAACGTTTATTTTCACAGGAAAAACAATCGCTTTTCTGTGCTAAACTAGTAACTTTGGATCTCCGTTACAGCAGAACTAGACCTTGTGCAGTCAAATCTCTGCACCGGGATTACTATCTAGTACAAATTACTACTAGTACATCCAGAATTTCGTCCAAAGCCTTGGCCCTCAAAATCGTACCATTTGAGTGTAAGATTTTCTAAAGATAGATTACTTGCAAAAGCTGGGTTTCCATTGTTTTTATATTTTCGTATTGAATTATAGAGGGGTATTCAACACTGTCAAATGCATTTCCAAATATTTGGAACGGCCTTGCATATAACTTTGAAATTAGTTTATTCATACACTGCGATGCAAAAGTTTAAACAAAATGCAAATGTGTGAATAAAAAGAAAACTATTCAACGAAATGCTTTCAAATTTCTATTGCAGGTACACAATATAGTCCCAAATACGTGTCTGGAGTTCTTATAACTATAACTGGAATCAAATTTTGGATATTACAAAAGACATTTTTTTACATTGTTGCAAAAGTTTAGACAATAGTCAGATTTTATGTAAATATCCCTTGAAATGTGATTGGTGGAGGAAATGCGGGACTGTATTATTCATTTATGAAGTGCAGAGATTGCTGAATAAATAATCAAAATCTCAAAAGCTCTTTAGTTCTCGTGTAAAGAAGATGAGAAAGTTTGGAAGCCGAAATTTGAAAATGAACCTACTTTATTAATTTTTTGTCTTTTAAATCGGCTCTAGTATGGTAGTACATTGTTTTTTACTTTGTGGAGAGCAAATTCAGACATGCGTATCGATCAAAAAGTCCAAGAAAAATTATATTTCTTAAGGATGAAGGAATTGAAAAAACGGCTCAGACTGACGATTCGCCCCTTAATCCTACAAAACTTCAACTTGGGTCAAAAACAGCACGTGACAGCATAAGTAAATGAACAACTGAATCGGAATGCATAAAAAAAAACAAAGAATTGTGCCTGAGCCTTTTCGGACAGAGTGTCCCAAATAAGCCAGATTTTAATGTGAAAAGCAGCATATGTATCATCGTGACTAAAAAATGAATGGTACTTTCTTTGATAAAAATTATTAAAATTGGGATGGCCTAGATGGATTATAATTCTTTTCGCGGGACTTGAGAAATATCCAATGATCATATGCTGTACTGCTTTTACCAATAAAATCTGGCTTATTTGGGACACTCTGTCTGAAAAGGCTCAAGCACAATTCTTTGTTTTTTTTATGCATTCCGATTCAGTTGTTCATCTACTTATGCTGCCACGTGCTGTTTTTGACCCAAGTTGAAGTTTTGTAGGATTAAGGGGCGAATCGTCAGTCTGAGCCGTTTTTTCAATTCCTTCATCCTTAAGAAATATAATTTTTCTTGGACTTTTTGATCGATACGCATGTCTGAATTTGCTCTCCACAAAGTAAAAAACAATGTGCTACCATACTAGAGCCGATTTAAAAGACAAAAAATTAATAAAGTAGGTTCATTTTCAAATTTCGGCTTCCAAACTTTCTCATCTTCTTTACACGAGAACTAAAGAGCTTTTGAGATTTTGATTATTTATTCAGCAATCTCTGCACTTCATAAATGAATAATACAGTCCCGCATTTCCTCCACCAATCACATTTCAAGGGATATTTGCATAAAATCTGACCATTGTCTAAACTTTTGCAACAATGTAAAAAAATATCTTTTGTAATATCCAAAATTTGATTCCAGTTATAGTTATAAGAACTCCAGACACGTATTTGGGACCATATTGTGTACCAGCAGTAGAAATTTGAAAGTATTTCGTTGAATAGTTTTCTTTTTATTCACATATTTGCATTTTGTCTAAACTTTTGCATCGCAGTGTACATTATGGATGGTTTTACTGAATGGTCTAACAATATTGAAAGTTTAGTTTGAAGTTACTGTAAGTTGTATTTTATCAAAATAATGCGCTAATCTAACATTTTTATCAATCAGTTAAAAACCCAAACGTCTTACTTTGTCCAGCTTCCACCGGCAAAACCCTTTTTCTCTGGATTTGAGCCCCAAGTTCACGTCCATAGGAATCTCCGTACCAAACAAACAGCTCTGTATACTCTAGAATGGGCTTATATGTCCTATAATACACTTGTTTTTGGTATTGGAAGGCCACCAGGTTCTGCTTCTCCTCAACGTTAGCGCAGTTCACGAACCGAAGCCAATTCGAGACTTTCTGATCTCTCCCTTCAATGAAGTGGTGGGTCCGGCCGCTTTTACGAATCTAAAACAATTGTCATTAACTCAAAGCGGAATTAAACAAGAACTTCAATAAAAATGGCGAAATAATGTAGTATGAATTAATTTCGAGTTGAATCACTATTACTCTTATCAATAATCGAAATAACTGCCGGAATAATGATTTAACTGTTTAAAGCAATATTATTAATTGCAAGACATTTGGTGTTGCTTGTCAAAAGTTTCAAGACTGATTCATAAAATCAAAATTATTCTTTAGTTACCCTGAAATATCAACTTCAAAGTAATAAAACAAAAATTATAATAAGCATTAAAACTGGGCTCTATTTTAACATTTCAAAACAGTATATTTCAGTCTAACATCAGTTTCAGAACATGTATTGTGGCTTCTGCTGTACATGTAATTGAAGTACATAGTTGATTTCTTAAAAAAAAATTTTTATATAGTTTTGAAATATTACCTTAGAGAAAACAACATTGGTTTTCTGACAGTTTACAGCATGGTGGGAGTGGGGGATTGAAAAGAATTGGGACACTAATTTGACAAACATTTCTGGACACTTTTAGAACAATAAATATCAAATATCGACGAAAACAAACGCCGTGAATTTGAGCATATTCTTCGTTTCTGTTAATTTTTATTACAGGCTGTAGCCCTCAACCTCCTCTCTACCACCTGAAAAAAAAAACTGAGCAGGGGTTTTTCCTTAAAGAAAATCAGGAGGGATTCATAAGTTGGTTTTATCTTAAACTAGCTGACCCGGCGAACTCTGTTCCGCCTTAAAGGCAATAAATAAGAAAATTTTTGAATTTATTAAGTTTTTTATTATTAGAAAATACAAAAAAAATTAAATACCTAAATTAATCATTCATTATTGTTTCTGTATTTTAGTACATAGGTTGCTCTTCACTAAAGTATCTTGTGATGCATAACATTTTTTGTTTTATTATCAGGCGCAAAAAGAAACAACGCAGATGGTCTTCCGACCCGTAAACATGCCACATATAACTGACCATAGGAAAAACAGTGATGTTCTAGATTTAAACCAAAAACTTTAAGGATTGGCCTTGTGATTTGTTAAAGGTCATGACAAGTGCAAGACGGATCGGAAATTGAAGTCTTTTAAATTCAAACGGCATATCGGTTCGGATCATCGGGATCCTAGGAATGAGCAATCGTTTCTGACAGCTTATCAGATATAAATTTCTAGAGAAGTAACGCGTTTGTTTATAATTTACTTCACAAAAAAGTCAAATAACACTCAACGCACCGCTAACTTACAACCTGTTTACTGCGCACCGGAAGCTGCCAGAACGTGTGCTTTATGTCGCTCAGCCACGGAGGTGTCAAAAAAAGCTTAGTAAAAAGGCTTAGTCAATAAGACAGTTTTTCTATTCATGTAACTGACACACATAAATTATAGCCTATGTCCGTCTCCTGGCTCTAAGCTACCTACCCACCAATTTTTAGCCATATCGGTACAGCCGTTCTTGAGTTATAAATAGTGTAACTAACACGACTTTCTTTTATATATATATAGAAAATAGAATAGTAGTGAGAAGAATAACCTCTTTAACTGCAGTGCAGGAGCCATCCCACCAAGCGCTTTCTACCTCTCAGCCTCAGAGGCGTAAAAACTCTTATGTGACACTCATTTCTCACAGCTTATCTATATATATAAAAATGAATGTTGGTAAATGTGTATATGTGTATGTGTGTGTGTTTCCTAAGATCTCAGAAACTACGCGGGAGATTTGGCTGAAATTTTCACCGTTTGTTCCTTTTGGTACTGGGAAGGTTTAGAGACCAGTTTCAACAAAATCCGATGGGTAGTTATTTTTTTATTTCAATTTTAAACCTGATTCTGTCTTTGTAATTTCAATTTAAAACTCCATTTTCGAAGGCTTTCATCAATCCAATCGAGTATTTAGTGTATCAACTCAACTCTCAGATAGCAGATAGTTGGAATTGCTTGCTACCGTAAATTTGGCGATCTTTTAAATCGCGCCAAATTTTAAATTTCGAATTAGTTATTTTTCAAGGCTTAACTCTGTACGCAAAACTGAAACACTTGATTAATTTTCCATACAAGCTGCTCTTTTTTCAGTGGTTTAAATTTACGTATAGAGTTAAGCCTTGAAAATTTATTCAATTTGAATAATTAATATCTCCTTACTTAATGGCTTTTTGATTTATTTGGCGAATTGTTTTAAACTTTAGGTTACCAGATGTAGTATTTTTGATACTACGGTAGTATTTTTTTCGGCGCAAATTAGGAGCGTAGTATTTTTTGTAGTATTCTGTTAAAAAGTAGTTTATAAATGGTATTTTTAATTCCTTTAATGAGAGGAAAATTAAAAAAGTCAGATATTTCAGAATTCAAATTATTACTTTTTATTAAAAGATGAGAACATTCATTTTGCGAAATAATGTAAATATTTAGTACTTCAATACTACTGCAATCAAGACACACGGCAGTGTGTCAGCCAAGTTCGCGCTGCACATCTGCTAGTGTATCTTTACACGAACCATTTCGGGCTACTTTCGACCTCTCCATTTCTCAAGAACTACTTCATCTACATGCTTTAAATTTTGTAAGTCTATTAGAGTGACATAGAACACCCATAATCCTAAATTTTATGAATACAACTCTTTTAGTTTTAAAGTTATTAATATTTGAAAAGTGAAAATATGGCGATTTTCTTATTTAGATTATACACTCACTCATCAAAATGTTTACCTACTTCCAAGTGTCTCAGAATCTTAAAATTTGGCATCAAGGTATATTTCCATACACTAACTATGGAAAAAATCTAAAAAGTCCAAAAACTACATTAAAAAAGCATTTTTTTAATGAGTATCTTGGCGCGATTTATAAATGGTTCGTCAAACAAAAGCGCCAAAATGCTTGTAAAATGTTACCAAAAGTAAAATACTTAAGTTTAAAATCAAATGTTTTATTGTAAGCTGTTTCAAGGCTTAGTTTGCCTTGACGGAAGATTAAAATGGTTTATCAAGATGAAATAAATAATTCGAATTCTATAGATTGACTATGCCACCTTGCGGTGACTTAAGATATTAACCAAGTAGTTAAAATATTCTATTCCTCTTTTAAGAAAAATGTAGGATAAACACAAAGAAAATTTACTTGTTTTACCTGTTTCTTTCGTCATTGATCATAAATTGCAGCGTCTCCTATTATTTATTTGAATTACGAGTAAAATCATTAAAATTAAAAATGTGTCGAATGTAACATGGCCTATGTTATATCTGCGTTGTCAGCGTAACTGAAATCTCATGTTATGTGTGCATTAATTTGTGTCTAAATGAAAGCATAACCGTTACTTCGGCTTTTCAAAAATGCATGATATCCCAACAAAAACATAAATGTGAAAAAGGAGCCAAGTTCGGTTGAAACAACGTTTGGGCAGTTTGAAGCAGCGGTGCCACCAACAAAAGAGTTGAAATCTAACAGGCTCCAAGTTCTATAGCTGTTCTGTTAACTACAGTCGTGAGAGTTATTGAAATGTTCATTAATTTATTTTAATAACATTTCGTTAGTTCCTTTCATATTGGCTTCGGAACTGGGCAAGTTTTAATCGTCACGAAGTTACGTTCAAAAAAGTCCGACTTCCGTCAGTTAGAAATGAACTTGCCAAGTTATAAGAAGCCGACATGAAAAGAACTAACGAAATGTTATTAAAATAAATTAATGAACATTTCAATAACTCTCGCGACTGTAGTTAACAGAACAGCTATAGAACTTGGAGCCTGTTAGATTTCAACTCTTTTGTTGGTGGCACCGCTGCTTCAAACTGCCCAAACGTTGTTTCAACCGAACTTGGCTCCTTTTTCACATTTATGTTTTTGTTGGGATAATAATATCTGAAACAGCTGTAGTGTTTAACCTGTTTCGGTTTTTTGTCTTAATTAGTGACGCATTACTGAAATTCTTTCACAATCTGAATTTGAAATCGGCAATGATAACAGTAAAAATATAAATTAGGTAAATTTTTAAATTTGAATTCCCCCCTTTTCCCCCTTCCTTTATACTTCCAACCTTGGATCAAAATTGCTCAACCGATTCTGTAGATCTTTCTTCGTGTATGTATCTAGCTAGCAGTTTCACACAAAATGAAAGATCGCCTCTCAACATCAATTACAAATTTTAAAGTAGTACTAGCTGCGTGGCCCGGCGTTGCACGGGCTTTAATGTAGTGAAGGCAGTTTGAGAAAACTACTCGCCGCCAAGGCGGCTCGCCTTTAAAGTACCAAGGGAAAGTTTAACAAAGTACTCCCCGTTTAAGCAGCTCGCTAAAAACCTTTCCTGCATCAAAGAATCAATCAAATTATTTACACATGCTTCCTCAAAAATAAAGACGATGTCAAGTAGTGCATACTTAGCACTCTCCCTAAATAACAAATAAGATTCCTTATCAAAAACAATTATTTCCAAACCGCTTTCTTAATGTAAAATTAATTGCAAAATTCTAAACGAAAAAGTTCTTTTAATATTTGGATCGCAGCCAAAAAAGTTCCTTCTAAAAACAGCAATTGCAATATTATTTAAAAACACATTTTCAAAAAAGTACCAGAGAAAAAATATGTCATTAATAATTAGAATAAAAACAATTGTTAGAACTTTGTTATAACACGTATTCAAAATGACAATGGAAAAAAATAACACTCGTTCATTTTAAAAAGTTCAATTTAGTTAACGTTTTAATTTAAAATCGCAACTGAAAGAAATAAATATCTTGGAATTTTAAATAGTTTAATAATTTAATTAACGTTTTGATTCAAAATGGCAACGGTAAGAAATAAAAGTCTTGGAATTTTAAATAGTTCAACTATTTAATTAACGCTTTAATTTAAAATGGCTACGGAAAGAAATAAAAGTCTTGGAATTTCAAATAGTTCAATAATTTAATTAACGTTTTAATTCAAAATGGTAACGATAAGAAATAAAAGTCTTGGAATTTAAAATAGTGTAATAATTTAATTAACGCTTTAATTTAAAACGGCGACTGAAAGAAATAAATCTCTTGTAATTTTAAATAGTTCAATAATTTAATTAACGTTTTAATTCAAAATGGCAACGGTAAGAAATAAAAGTCTTGGAATTTTAAATAGTTCAACAATTAATTAACGTTTTAATTTAAAATGGCAACGGTAAGAAATAACAGTCTTGGAATTTTAAATAGTTCAACAATTAATTAACGTTTTAATTCAAAATGGCAACGGTAAGAAATAAATGTCCTGGAATTTTAAATAGTTCAATAATTTAATTAACGCTTTAATTTAAAATGGCAACGGTAAGAAATAAAATTTTGGAATTTAAAATAGTGCAATAATTTAATTAACGCTTTAATTTAAAATGGCAACTGAAAGAAATAAATGTCTTGGAATTTTAAAAGTGAGCATTTCGAGACAGGCAGGGCCTGTCCCATGACCATCACCGATTTTTTTTAAAAAATTAGAGTAGTTACGACTAAGGGGCATATGAAATACCCTGAAAGGATTTTGCGAGAAAAAATTTATTTCTAGAGTTATAGCGTATTGAAGTTTTGCACAACGGCGGCCATTTTGGAAAAAATGAGCAAAGTGCTCGATTAGAAATGGACCCTATTTCAAAAGTATTTAACTTTTTTGAAAAATTATTTTTTCTACGTGCACATAAGAACCTATATATCAAATAGAGATCATTTTTGAAAATTTAGCGGGATTTTTTGATACAGAAAAAAAATTACTTTTGCAGTGAAAAAACTGCATTTTTTCCGATTTTGTGATTTTTTTTTCCCTATGAAAAAAAAGTTTTTTTTCCTAAAAAGAGGAGGCATTCTGAAGCCCTTATATGGTAGTTTCTTAGTATATTTTATCGTAATCCTGAGATGCATACAGCTGTGGAAATACAGTTCGAAATTTTGAACATTTTCAAAAAATGACGATATTTAAAGTGAAATTACTCAAAAAAGCCATTTTTTAAAAATCTAAAAATTGGCTCATTTAAACTCCATTTAGTGCCCAACAAGTGGGTATATACGAAATCCCGTGTTTTTTCCCCGTTCAAGTTTTATGATTTTTTGAAAATGACCTTATCACCAACTTTTTACCGATTTTGTGATTTTTTTTTCCATATGAAAAAACTTTTTTTTTACTAAACAAAGACAGCAGTCTAAAGCCCTTATAAGGTAGTTTCTAATCATATTTTATTGTGATCCTCAGATGCATACAGCCACGGAAATAAAATTTGAAATTTTCAAAATTTTCAAAAATCACCAATCTTTGAAGTGCAATTACTCAAAAAAGCCATCTTTTAAATTTTTGAAAATCGGCTCATTTGAAGCCCATTCAGTGCTTAATAAGCTGATATCAATCTGTTCCCGTGTTTTTTCTCGGTTGATTTTATATGATTTTTTAAAAGTTGGTATTTTTTGTATTTTCATAAAATCAGAAAATCAAACATATTTCTACTATTTTGCCACTTTAATTCTTTTTGATACCAACTAATTAAAAAAAAATACTTTCACAGCAATAATTAAGATCTTTATGAATTTCATATCATTTACCCAAGTATAATGTGCAGCACTTTAACCGAGTAATTGGTTTCTTCATAAGCTTCCTAATATGAAGCAGCATACTTATAGTATTGTTTACGAGTTCAATAACCGGAATATGTTAAATTTTCATGCTTGTTGCACTTCAAAAGCACTTAAATTACTCTGTTTATAAATAATTGTCGTATGATGTTAATATCTGAGCGCCCCCCCCCCCCCCCCCACCGAAAAAGAAATGCTTTCAAGCAGTACGCATGTATTTATGAGTATCTATCTTTCGTAATTGGAAGCATTTAATTTGAAGTTTAACATTTGCTGAGGCTTGTAACACAACATTTAATTTAAAAATCATCTGCTGAAAAATTAAATTTTATGTTTGATATTTGAAACTGGCATTTAAAAATATATTACTTAATGAATTAAAGTGGCAAAATAGTAGAGATATGTTTGATTTTCTGATTTTATGAAAATACAAAAAATACCAACTTTTAAAAAATCATATAAAATCAACCGAGAAAAAACACGGGAACAGATTGATATCAGCTTATTAAGCACTGAATAGGCTTCAAATGAGCCGATTTTCAAAAATTTAAAAGATGGCTTTTTTAAGTAATTGCACTTCAAAGATTGGTGATTTTTGAAAATTTTGAAAATTTCAAATTTTATTTCCGTGGCTGTATGCATCTGAGGATCACAATAAAATATGATTAGAAACTACCTTATAAGGGCTTTAGACTGCTGTCTTTGTTTAGTAAAAAAAAAGTTTTTTCATATGGAAAAAAAAATCACAAAATCGGTAAAAAGTTGGTGATAAGGTCATTTTCAAAAAATCATAAAACTTGAACGGGGAAAAAACACGGGATTTCGTATGCACCCACTTGTTGGGCACTAAATGGAGTTTAAATGAGCCAATTTTTAGATTTTTAAAAAATGGCCTTTTTGAGTAATTTCACTTTAAATATCGTCATTTTTTGAAAATGTTCAAAATTTCGAACTGTATTTCCACAGCTGTATGCATCTCAGGATTACGATAAAATATACTAAGAAACTACCATATAAGGGCTTCAGAATGCCCCCTCTTTTTAGGAAAAAAAAACTTTTTTTTCATAGGGAAAAAAAATCACAAAATCGGAAAAAATGCAGTTTTTTCACTGCAAAAGTAATTTTTTTTCTGTATCAAAAAATCCCGCTAAATTTTCAAAAATGATCTCTAGTTGATATATAGGTTCTTATGTGCACGTAGAAAAAATAATTTTTCAAAAAAGTTAAATAATTTTGAAATAGGGTCCATTTCTAATCGAGCACTTTGCTCATTTTTTCCAAAATGGCCGCCGTTGTGCAAAACTTCAATACGCTATAACTCTAGAAATAAATTTTTTCTCGCAAAATCCTTTCAGGGTATTTCATATGCCCCTTAGTCGTAACTACTCTAATTTTTTAAAAAAAATCGGTGATGGTCATGGGACACTTTTCACACCTGCCTGCCTGTCTTGAAATGGAATGACTCAAGTGCAAAGAATTTAATTAACGTTTTAATTAATATCTCAGCTATTTAACGTCGTACAATTACGCGGTTGGTCTTATTGTCTTCCTTAGAAAATTTCGAATCGAATGGTATTATGTTTGATTCTTTACGCTCAGCGGTTTTTGAGGAGTTCAAGCTTCAGACGGAATTTTAAATAGTTTAATAATTTAATTAACGCATTAATTTAAAATGGCAACGGAAAGAAATAAATGTCTTGGAATTTTAAAAGTGCAAAGAATTTAATTAACGTTTTAATTAATATCTCAGCTAATTAACGTCGTACAATTACGCGGTTGGTCTTATTGTCCTCCTCAGAAAATTTCGAATCGAATGGTATTATGTTTGATTCTCTACGCTCAGCGGTTTTTGAGGAGTTCAAGCTTCAGACGGACAGACAGACAGACAGACAGACGCGGACAAATTTTAAAAGTAGTAATTTTGTAGTATTTTTGAGAAGATGCATAGTAAGGCCCGTCATTTCGGGGGGGTGAGGGGGTCAATTGCCCCCCTGGCTTTGAGAAATTAATGTATTTTAATTTCAATGGGCGTGGTTTTTTATGTTTTTCGATGAAATTGCATTGCGTTTGGACCCTTTGCCCCCCCCCCCGGAAAAACTTGAAATGACGGCCCTAGGCGTAGTTTTTTTTTTTTCAAAATCTGGCAACCCTGATCAGGACTTTTAGAGGAATTTAAAAGGTTGTGAAGCACATGTAAATTAAAGAATATAATAATTTTATTTTAGACGGTTGGAGTGAATTTAAATTTATTCAATTGACTTCCTTTGCATTTATAGCACGGGCATCGCCGTGCGGGTACTGCTAGTCACATATAAATTTCAAGGGAAGTAACGCGTTTGTTCATAAAGAACTTCACAAAAAATTCAAATAACACTCGACGCACCGCTAACTTACAACCTGTTTACTGCGCACCGGAAGCTGCCAGAACGTGTGCTTTATGTCACTCAGCCATGGAGGTGTCAAAAAAGGCTTAGTAAAAAGGCTTAGTCAATAAGACAGTTTTTCTATTCATGTAACCTACACACATAAATTATAGCCTATGTCCGTCTCCTGGCTCTAAAGCTACCTACCCACCATTTTTAGCCATATCGGTACAGCCGTTCTTGAGTTATAAGTAGTGTAACTAACACGACTTTCTTTTTTATATATAGAATATTCCCCCCCCCCCCCCTTTGTTCTTCATGATACCAAAACAAATTTGTTACGAATGAAGATACTAGTCTTGTTATGCCGAATGAAAATTCATGGGAATAAATTCTAACCAAGAACCAGTAATGTTATTAAGGGGGTGGGGAGTGAGGGGACACCCCTCCTCTCCTGGAAACATTTATTTATTTCTTTAATTCTAAAATTACGCAAGTGTAACGTAAGTTGGTTTGAAATAAACTTTTCTTTGGTGAACTCAAGAAATATTTTTTTCTCCTACAGCATTGCTAACAAGCTCTTTAATTCTCGCTGCTTAGTTTACCAAACCCCTTCCCCCGAGATGTAAACAATAAGTAAACAATTCAAGTTGTCAAGAACATCGGAAAAATTTGTAACCTTATAAGTGAATTTTCTCTTTTGATGAAAAAAATCCGCTTAAAACAATTACAGTTTTAAACTCAAAGAATGATGAGTTTTGAAAGTTTTAAAACAAATTGGAAATATTTGGAAATTAGGACAGCTCCGATGTCTCTCTCTCATAATAAAGCACTTAATGGAATTTAACGCATAAAGTACATTGTTAAAACTGCAGGTTGCACAAGGCACCTTTGAGGGTAATACGTTGTAGCACCAGCGGTACCCCTAAGGGGTGCCACTTGACTCCCTATGGCACCATTGAAGGTGCCATTTGGTTCCATGTGGCAACCTATGGGTGTCTTATGGAACTCCATGGGTGACTCATGGCATCCTAAGGAGCCAAATAGCACTTCCAAAGGTGCCACAGGGAGTTAAGTTTAACCCTTCAAGGGGTACCGCTGGTGCTACAACGTTTCACCCTTAAAAGAACTTCGTGCAACCTGTAGTTTTAACCCATTAATGCCTAGCGTCCCGTTTTAGGGACGGTCCAAAAAAGGGTCTGAATTTCCCCAAAATGAACATTTCAACCAAATAATAGTGTTCAATTAGTACCTTGGTATTGTTTCAATTCGTTATTAACAGATTTCAGCCTATAACCATTGTAAACTGTGTTCTGTAGCAGTTTTAACATTGATCTGTATCAAAAATGACATCGTTCACAATCTCAAGAAAAAAAGCTAAGTTTTCAAAGTTATTCCCAGCTTCCCAGTTTATGTTAATTGCTGATTTTATTTCTTCTTATAAAATGTCTTTTGAAATATTATATCGTAGGCAGAAAAAAATTTTAGTAAAAAAAGTATGTACCCTCTGGGGTCTTTCCTTAATAAAAAATAATTTTTACATGATTTTTTTCAATTATTTTTCCTGTCCATACAAAACCAGTATACAAAATATCTTTGGAAAAAAAATGTAAGGAATTAATGGGTTAACATTGCACATTTGATTTTAAATTTCCTTTCCAGTTACCTCCCAGGCGTATCCACTTCGTTGGGCTTCTGAGCGTTTCCGTACAATCTCCCCCTCGAAGGGTCCAAAGACAATGCCCTGTGGAAGACCTTTTTCAGTCCAGACACCGAGCCCTGCGTCCCGAATGCAGGAATAACAAATGGACAGGAAACTGGGAGCAGTCATCTCCGCTCGACCTGGGACTCCTCTGGGCACCTACAATTTGAAAATACACTGCTTTGCAACGTTATAATATACACTACAAATCTTCAGATGCACACGGACTCTTGCCTCCTTTGATTGAAGTTAAAAACCAACGTAAACAAGTACTAAGATTAAATTAAAAATTTAAACAACCCCGACCCTGATTGCCTAGCTCATTTCTAAACGATCTTCTCTGGTAATAAAGCATTTTAAATCTAAATACTGTCGTCCCCGCCTAATTGGGTATCGAATAAACGAATACCCCTCTCATGCGAATAAAACATCCCAGAACCCATGCTACAGACGGTAAACGCCCAAAATGTCGCGTGTCAAAATGTCGCGGGCAAAAATGTCGCCGGTCCAAAATGTCACCGGCCCAAAATGTCGCCGGTCCAAAATGTCGCCGGTCCAAAATGTCGCGGGCCAAAATGTCGCCAATCCAAAATGTCACCGGTCCACAAAATGTAGCCAGTTCAAATGTCGTCAGACAAAAATGTAGAAGGTCCGATATTGATACACTTTGTCCCAAAAATTAAAACATACGAAAAGGCTTTTTATCACCAAATTAGTAGTCCAGGCTAGAAGGCCATATACCTAAAATTTTTACATATATGACTTTTTTTGGTGGTTTCTATATGAATTTGACCTGCTGATTCCGAATCCGTTGAGTGCCAGACGCTAAACCTTGAGCATTTTTGTAAAATGGCGAAATCCAATATGGCTGCTGTAAAAGGTACGAAGCAAATTAATGGAATCGTGCGTGCAATGAAACATTTTATACACTTAAAAATGATTGTACTCTTTAGTCAAAATATAATTCTATTGAAAATTAATATTTATAAAAAGTATACGAATAAAAAAATTATCAAAATGGTAAAATTCAAGATGTCAGCCTAAAAAGTTGTAAGGTTCGATTTTCAGGTATAAATCATTTTTTAAACCGTAATTTACATGAAAATAGAATGTTTTAACAAAGATAAATGTTTAAAATGATATGCAGGGAGCATAAAAATGTGATTTAGCCTAAAAATAACACTGAAAAAATATTTAGAAACATTCGAAACTTATGTTTCGGGATTTTGCCGGCTTAAACCAATTTCCTGCAAGAAACAAGTGTCTTTTGCGAAAAAGTTTCCCATATTGATACAAGTTGCATGAATACGAACTTCTCACTGGTGTGAAACGTATTTCTAGCTACCAGTCGGAAGGTATATCCAACGTGTTTGTTTAGTGTTTCGCCTTCAGTTGGATTATGTATTGTTCAGATTGACTTCACCCAAGTAAGGGTATGTGCAATCTCTCGATATTGTAGTTTTGGATGAATTGCAAAACAAATAAGCGGCTTAGCTATTTGCTTGCAATTTTTGCCTTAGCACTGGCCATATTTGTCAAACTGCTCCAGGAGCTTTCCTCGTAAGTTAGAAAGGTGCTGAACTGTTACCATCAACATATCTAAGAGTTTTTGGGAAGTTTCCAATTTCTTGCCGTAAAGTAACTTACTTTAATTTGGAAGGTTTCTAAATTCTTTCGGAATACTACTGACTTTAGCTAAGTAGTGAGTCATAATCACATCAGCTTCTTCATGAGAAACAAAAGCTTGTTGAATTCCAATACCAATCTAATCGGAAAAGAATCGGTACCAGTAATAATTACACATTGACCTGGGGATCGAATGTAGTAGACTCACAACAAACTTAATTACTTGCGTCTTATTTGGTACTACTTTCAGTACGATGTCTCTTTTAGAAAGTGGTGATTTATCATTAAGTTAAAAAACGCAATAGATATTTTTCTCTTATGTGGCTCGACGTTGTGACGTAGTACTAAGTTTATCGTATCTCTCAAACAGATTGTGTACCGCTAGAATGGTTTGTATCTCGTGCTTAATAAGGTTTTCTACACCATCAATACAATTACTCAAGCAGCTGGCTTTGCGGGTAAAGGTACTGCCCACAATGTTGCACATTCCCCAAGAATGATAATTTCTGGACGACTCTTACCGCCTACCCTGCAAACTGCCTTTAGTTTTGACTCTAGTACAGATTTATTAGGACCTTTCATATTTCACTCATTATCAAATAAAGCAGTAGGAAGAGGAGCCAGTTCATGACTAAATAATTTCTGCAAGGAAGCTTTCCCTTGATATCACAAAACATCTATCGAATATATCTCATTAGCCCTAAGCATTTTTTCGCTTTTTCATTGAGAATTTTTTTTTTTTTTTTTTTTTTGTAGTGCTGTTTCTCATACGATTCTATTACTACTGGAAAATATGTTTTTTTTTGTCTGGTATGTTTTAAGCCAATATCTCTCTTCACAGTTTCACAGTAAAAACAAAGCGAAACGCTCCTGGAAAATAATGGGCAGTTATAGGCTTAACTTCTGCCAGTAACATACCTGGAAGAAATCAGGAAAGTTTCCTGATGAAGGTCAGAAACCTTGCTAAAGAATTTATAACGCTTCCAAACAAAAGTCAGGCACTTTACGGCAATAAATCGGAAACTTGCGAAAAACTCTTAGATAGGTTGATGGTAGCAGTTCGGCACCTTTCTGGCTTACCAGGAAAGCTCTTGAAGCAGTTTAACAACTATGGCTACTGCTAAGGCAGAAATGTCAAGCAAATAGATGAGCCGCTAATTTGTTTGCAATTCATCCAAAACTACAATATCGAGAGATTGTACATACACTTACTTGGGTGAAGTCAATCTGGACAATCCATTATCGAGCTGAAGGCGAAACACTAAACAAACACGTTGGATATACCTTCCAACTGGTAGCTAAAAATACGTTTCACACCAGTGAGAAGTTCGCATTCATGCAACTTGTATCAATGTGGGAAACTTTTTCGCAAAAGAAACTTGTTTCTTGCAGGAAATTGGTTTAAGCCGGCAAAATCCCGAAACTTAAGTTTGGAATGTTTCTAAATATTTTTACAGTGTTATTTTTAGGCTAAATCACATTTTTTATGCTCCCTGCATAGCATTTTAAACGTATATCTTTGTTAAATCATTCTATTTTCATGTAAATTACGGTTTAAAAAATGATTTATACCTGAAAATCGAACCTTATAACTTTTTAGGCTCACATCTTGAATTTTACCATTTTGACAATTTTTTTATTCGTATACTTTTCATAAATATTAATTTTCAATAGAATTATATTTTGACTAAAGAGTACAATCATTTTTAAGTGTATAAAATGTTTCATTGCACGCACGATTCCATTAATTTGCTTCGTACCTTTTACAGCAGCCATATTGGATTTCGCCATTTTGACAAAAATGCTCAAGGTTTGGCGTCTGGCACTCAACGGATTCGGAATCAGCAGGTCAAATTCATATAGAAACCACCAAAAAATCTCATATATGTAAAAATTTTAGGTTTGATGACATTTCAATGGACACTAGCCTGGACTATAGCAAAAGATTGTTAATTGCTGTTGATAAACGTGTGTGTTAGCACCCCTTTCGGCTTGTAACTGTTTCGAGCGTTTTGCAAGAAACAAAGTTTTCAAATAAGCTTACGTTATTTATTTACAATAGCTTGTTTCACCGTGACTCGCTATCTACCAAACTAAAAACGAATATATTAGCAGCCCAAGACAAGTTTAATTGATATCGAAAAGAAAATTTAAGTGTTAAAAAAGAAGTTGAAGAACAATGAAATTAATAAGACAGATATACAATGTTTGAAAACTTGGCTTTTGCTTTAATTTCTTACATGATGGAAAGCAAGTCTGTATTATTTAATAATAGAGATGTATTTATTTTCTTCCACATATAATGTGTAAAAAAAACTATTGGATCAATGAAAAATAGTCAATTTGGAAGAATTTACACGTTTCGACGTGTGCTGAATTCAATTTTACCGTTTATTTTTTTTAAAGAAAATGCGTAAGTGTGTATCTACGTGACCCATTTTTTAGGGGGCAACTTTACCTCAAAACTTACTGCATGAATTAGAATGAAATTTGGTACATACATGTACCAATAAGTGACTCAGTGTTGATTGGTTTTTGCCGTTAGTTCTTCCAAGGGAGTTTTTACATACAAGAATGTAATGCAACGTTTTCAGCCTAGCGTGATTACTATGACTGAAGAAAGTTCAGACCACAGACTAAAAATGAATAGACCGCGCATCCCCCGATGAAACAGTGGATGTCAGTAGCGCTAAGATATATCACGTGATATACAACGAAATCCTCTCTTTCTCTCTGACGATCTGGCGCGTTAAAATTTTTGGCGATCATTTGCAAGCTGTTGGTAGGCAAATGCTTCCTTGCGCTTTTCGTTCGCTCGATCATTCTAATCGCTTCGCGAGACATTTGTTTGTTTGCTGCTTGCAAGTTCTTTCTCCGACAAGCAATCCATGGCACGAAATTGAAAAATAAAATTTTCTACTTGTTTCAAATTAGGTTTCAAAAGTTTTTTTCTTCTTTTTTTGGGGGGGAGGGGGGGGAAGCACCAAGTATAGTTTCAAAAAAGCGATTTCAAGACTTAAACTTTGAAGGTTTTGAGAAATATTTAAAAAGAGCAACATTTATCAAAAATCCAGGGTGATATGCATTACTGTTTGAAAACAGGCAACAGTCCGGAACTCTCTCTCCCCTCCCCCCCCCCCCCCACACACACAGAGATAAAAATTCTGACGGATCTTATACCAGCATTGTCAAAAGGTGTTTTTATTTTAACACAAGCATCTATTTACCTTTTAATCTTCGCAAAATGTACCACTTTCATTAAAATCCTTAATGAACTTGTACTTCAAAAAGAAAAAATTTGCTCAAATATTAGTCCTTAAAATCTATATTTGGAATATTAATTTGTATGTAATATTCATAACGATATCCCCCGAGAAAGGGACACTTCTCAAAATAGTTTTTAAATCCTCTCTCGGTCTGTAATAAATACTAAAATTGGCTAAACTTTCATCAGGTGGTAGGCACTGTCCCCCATATGGGGGGAGGCGGGGGGGGCTCAAGCCCTCTCTTAGAAACTAGAATTCTCTAGCTTTTAGTACAATTTGTTCAAAAAAAAATCATAACTTTTTCAACCATCAATCAATAAGTAACTAAAAAGGCCAAAATTAAATAACTTTAATCTTCACTGAAACTTCTTTACGGGAACAAAATATCCTGTTAAGCTGTTGGAAAACTATCTGAGACCCCCCCCCCGCCCGAAATTGCGAGAAATAATCTTTAAAAAAGCAGTTGCTTTACGTATGTACAAGCAATTGATAATTAGTTACACATAGTTCAGTAGAGAATGAATAAAAAAACATAAGTAGGGGAGGTGATTTTTTAAAAATGCAATTTTTGAGACATGCCCTTTCATTCTGCTTGTGCGGTATAAGGTCGTACCGACAGATGAATAGTGCAAAAAGGTCGAATTACGAAAAATAGAGTATTTCACTTTTGCTGTAACTTTTTCCGGAAAGAAAGGGCAAATACTTCTAATTGAATAAAATGTTTAAATGGTAATTTAATGGCATTTAAATCAAGGCTTTACATTCCCCACAAACTATGCAAAAACATTAATTTGTTGAAATAGAACTTATTAAAGTCACAGATTTACACTATCGGTGAAGATATAGATTTCTTTTCATTCTGTGTGATCAAAGATAGCAAGCGAAAGCGCTCAACTAAAATTGTTAATTTTGTTCATAAAATGTTACTCGCCAAAAAAGTGATAAAAATCTTTCTAACTCTATTTTTAACAATTAAAGCAAGAGTTTTGAAAATAACTGAGATATTATTACAGACTAAACTTACTTCAGGAATGTTATTGGTCCTCCCTTGACCGATTTTCCTTTGCATCTAAATGCACAACATTTAGAAACCATTTTATCTCAAAACAACAGTTCATCTCCATAGAAGTGCATACTATGATCCGCTGCGGTGGTTGTAGATCACGTGGTTAAAGCCAGGTAGGTTCTGGCGGCGGAAAGGTTACCACACACTCTCTCTATGTATCTTAACTCTGTGGTTCAGACGAAATCAAATAAAAAATTGGCCCATTGGAAGCATTCAGACGATACGCCACAGCATCGAGGAAGCAAAGCAATTGAATTAAAAGCAGTTCATACGAAAATATTATACCTTTATATGAATATGATATACCATTATATGAAGGTATTATACTGTTAATTGAATATATTTTCCATTCATTAAGTATATTATAACATTATAGCATTCAATATCTTTCTCCATCTTTCCCTTTTCTATTTTTTAACTTATCTTTATTTGTTTTAGTCTTCTTTAAAGCATTTTCTTTCTGTACGGCTGCTTGTCCATTCCGTTCTCTTTTCTTTTCTTTTTTTTTCCACTCCTTTTGCTGCTTTTCTTGTTCATTATTTTCAATAGCTGCTCTATAACTCTCAGAAATAATAAAGAATTTTTTTTTTGTCTATCCTATTAAGAAATTTTCTCTTACTTTTTGGCGTATTTTGTTGGTAATCATCGATAAATTTGTTACAATGAGTGATTTTGTTTGAAGTAGATGGCGTATACAAATTTATAGGAGTTTTCAGAGGCGTTATACCAATTTTTGCTACTGTCACATTATCTTCACTGGTATATGGGGCCCAAAAACTACCATTTCCCCTAGTCTTTAAGTAAAATGTGCTTCGCAACCTTTTAAATTCCACTAAAAGTCTTGTTGAAGTTTAAAACCCAATTCGCCAAATAAATCAAAAATACATTAAGTTAAGTAACAAGAGATATTAATTATTCAAATTTTGTCACTTTTCAAGGCTTAACTCTATACGCAAATTTAAACCACTATGTAACTTCAGAGATGAAAGAGCAGTTTGCATGGAAAATGGCTCTTGTGTTTTAGTTTTGCGTAGAGTTATGCCTTGAAAACTAACCAAATTTGATTAATTAATATCTTCTGTCGTAATTAACGGACAGAAACGTGCAACAACTTTTCTTTTTCAGAAAAAAAAACCCTTTCCAGCTATATATATTGTTATGAGGTGGGGAAAGGTTTTCCCCCCTCAATTATGGCGGATACACCAAAAATGATACTAATTAATCAATTTAAAAATAACTAATTCGAAATTTAGAATTTGGCTTTCGAGGTGCATTACAGGGTGATACGTTCGAATTTTTGTGCCAAGTTTCAGGTCTGTAGGTGCTGTGAGGGCTTCTGTCCAGCGGTTACAAAAGTACAAACAAACGAACACCGTCATCTTTATATATATAGATTCAGAGTTACATGCATACAAACAAACAAACAAACATACCCACATGTGAAACTAATAGAAGCGTATTAAAAAAGAAGAAATTTAGCGTCCCTGGGTCCTAAGTACAGCCCCGAAAAAACTATTTAATTACTTCGGTACTGAAATAATTTAAGCTTTAGAAGAAATCAATTTAGGTACATTTTTGGTAATAAACTAAGCTAATTTTCTAAACTGCTACGTTTAAAAAATGTTACAAACAGGTGTGTTTATCATATCGTGATAAACTTATTAGTAAAATTGAGCTGCATAATAAAGCTTCATTGAATTTGTGAATCAATGGCTATATTAAATCTGTACTATGCACTTAGCGTCATTTTAGAACGGCTATATTTTGGACTGGTGACATTTTGGACCGGCGACATTTTGGTCAGGCGACATTTTTGACCGACGACATTTTGATCGGCGACATTTTGGTCACGCGACATTTTGCCCCGCGAAATTTTGGCTCGGCGAAATTTTGGCCGCAACATTTTGACCCCAAACCGCCACAGACGCAATGTTCAAGATCCCCGCTTAATCAAATATCCCGCTTAATCGAATAATATCTTTTGGAACTTGGCTAAATTTTGCGAGTTTCAGTTATAGCGTCTTTGACATGACTGGTAGATAACTGCCCTGCACAAGCAGACGATAAAATAACGTGATCAATTTCTCGCCAAGCCTTTAATTTTGCCGCTTTTTAAAAAATTCCTTAATATAAGACTTATATCTCGATAAATGGCAGACAAAGACACATATTTTTTGTTTCAAAAATGTGTTCTGAGATGGTCTTTCAAGGGATTACTGTACATTCAAGTATGTGTGCTATTCTCAACTGCACAGTCGTGAAACTTGTTTGAACCCCTGCTATGTTATCGTTTACCTCTAATTTGAAACAGCTAATAGATTGAGAAACAACTTACATTTTAATAATGTACATACATTTAATGTACATACATTTCATAATAAACCTATATTTATAAAACAATAATACTACGAGATAACAAGCTTCCAATTAGAAACAAACGCTTTTTAAATTTTTCATTGGAAAAGGGCAAAAGCCAAGAAGTTTTTAGCACCCTCTCGTAAGTTTTGTACGTTTGTTGATTTATAAATTGCAATTAGAATTATTATCTATCTTATAAATTATTCAAGTGTAATTTTTGAAACAGTAATATAGGTACATGTCTTATGATGTTGAAAAAAATGGCACCGTCGTAAATCGTGCTCTGATGACTTCAATGGGAGTCTAATTACACGTATTACTGTACAAATAAATATATATATAAATAAAAATCATAAAAACTGTTAGAAATGTAATTTGTATTAAAAGTATTGGCCAAAAGATTTCGCTAACAGTAGAAAATATGTATGACGTAGGAACTTTTAAGAAAATAACATGCTATAATATAAAACAGATTATGTGTACAAATGTTTTTGTGTTTCATCAAATGTTATAAGAAAAATACGTTTTTGAAAAGATGAATGCATCGTCAAAGTGTCAAATTACAAGAATTAGTTAAAACTTCAGCTTTAATGCTGGATAGAATTTCACGAGCTGCATAGCTATATACATATTCGTGCAAATTTTCGAATGTAGAAAAGGGACTAACAAATGATGAATCATAGAACAGATAAGTTCCTATAGTCGAATCATTTATTTATTTACACTTCTGTACCATAAAAATGTTTTAAGCAGTTAAACATGTAACTAAAACAAAAATCTTTAAAAGCAGCAAGAAGCATTAAAAATTAAAGTCAACATCAACTTTCCTTCTTTTTTTAAAGATTACTATTCATTAAACTTTAAGCATGGAAGGTAAGAAGCGTAACTTTTGATTTGAATAGAGAGGGGAAAATTACCTTCTGATCACAAAACCGTAACATAGGACCGTGCACTGGACAAGACCCTTCATACTCTTGTCCACATAAGTCGCAATCTGAAAGGGAAACAAACAGTAATGAAATTGATGAACAATTGTATCCTGATTGCTTGCTAAAATTACGGATGAATATTTTTGCCGTATAATAGATATGGGCGTATTTGTATTCGCAGGGTGGCCACAGGAAGGACAAAATCTTTCTCCCTGACTATTCCCTGATTTTTCCCTGTCCAACTAAAATTTTTCCTGATTTCTCTTTTATGCCCATTTCTCATGCTCTTGAAGCTTAATTTCTGCTCTTCCTTGATACTTGGATATGTCTGGCTGTATAAACTACTTCAGGCACTATATTTATGTAAAAAAAATGAGCAACAATAACAAGGAAGGCGTTTGAGATTGCTAATTTGTTAAGAAAATATGAAGCTACATAGTCTGACTTACTGAATGGCACTAAAAATTGTCATTAACATAAGGATTTTTTTTTCCTTAAATATCAGTTTACTAAACTTCCAACATCTCCAAAGAGAGCCTAAACATTTTTTACTTAGTTTTTAAAAACTTTTGAGGAAGCAATTGCATCTTCCATCTCTGCTCTTTCCTCTAACTTCCCAAAAGACAAAATTGAACTTTCAAGACCCCCCCACCCCCAATTCTTAACTCGCGAGAGCTCGCACCGTTATTTGTCACACGAGCGCTTGAACGAGGGTTGAAAACGACCCCAGTGCTCGCAAAAGACCCCCTTTTCTGCAAGAATGAAAAGGATTTAGGAAAATTCCAACCACACCCTCACATCAATCAAGGACACAATTCCAGCTACCGAAAAGATGGTTTCCTTATCTTTCTATGAAATTCCAAGAAATTTAAACAAAAATGGCTGGGGTCGTTTTCGACCCCGAGCGAGCTCTCGCATATTAAGACACCTGAAGATGATCTAAAATAGTGCTTTTAACATCATATGTCGGACAAGAAAACTTTTCAAGAAAAAAGCCCAAACAGTTTCCTCTAAGTTCACAAAAGACGGCCAAATTCGTATAAGACATACTATTTCTTCACCAAACAGTCCTCAAAAGTTTTATGCCTTCTATTTTAAATCAAATTATTTTCGGCAGAGAGACCCCAAATCCTTCCTCTTCAAGTCACTAAAAGAAATCCATAAAATAGCATAATGTACATACATTCAGGGAGAAAATCCTTGAATTCACCTACTATCAATAAAGATGGCCTAAACAAGTATTTTTAAGCCCATAGTTTCAGGTTTTTTTCTGAACAGACTCCACTCACTCTATATTTACATCACAAAACTAAAAGGTTAAAAACTTCAAATAAAGAAAAAAAAATTGAGCAAGAGCCTCAAATTTTTCTTTGCTTGAGCCACTCTAAGATAACTTAAAGTAAAGTATTTAATAATTCAGTTTCAATCATTTTTTTGAAAGAAATCTCTCTCTCTCTCTCAAGTCACTGAAAAATAGCAATAAATCCAACTTCAAAAATTTTCAGAACAATCCCAGAGCCCTATGCTCATGAAAGATCGCTGATAATTACATCTTTAAGACTCTAGTTTTGGATTTTTCCAACAAAAATCCTCTTTTCCCTTTATCTTAATATTGCCTAAAACACCTTAAAAGATTCAAGATTTCAGTTTAAAAAATTTTAGAGATATCCTCCCCTTTTTTGAATTCATCCAAAGATTAGCCTGAAACAGAGTATCTCTGAATTCCTTCATATAGTTCACCCAAAGATAATCTAAATGTCCATGTTCA
This sequence comes from Uloborus plumipes, assembly GCA_038373865.1. Classification (NCBI taxonomy): domain Eukaryota; kingdom Metazoa; phylum Arthropoda; class Arachnida; order Araneae; family Uloboridae; genus Uloborus; species Uloborus plumipes. Next base: position 148,699 of record JAXGGA010001096.1, read on the forward strand.
GACTTTCCCTCTTTCCTAAGCACCCTAACCCCCTCTTTACTTTTACATCACTAAATACTAAAAGTCTCACTCCTCCCTTATTTTAGTTTCAAACATTTCTCAGCAGAAAGTCCCTGAACCCACTCTCTCTTTCAGTTATATAGAATAGTCTAAAATGTACCTTTTAATGCTTTAAATTTTTTTCAAATTTAAAGTTACAACAGTCGAAACCTTTCTCCAAAGTTCCGCAAAGATTGCTTAAATTTGGGTTTGTAATGCTGCAGTTTTGTAATTTTGTCAAAAAAACAAAGAAAAAAAAAAGCCACTTGTACGCAACTAGTTTTACGTCACTAAAATCAGCCTGAAATTTTTAGACTTTAGCTTTTTCAAAACATTCCCGGGAAGATATCCCAAACTTTCCATCCCCTTTACCTCTACAGACTCCAGAAACTGCCAGCAATTACACTTTTACTACTCTGTTTATGAATAATTCACCATGGTTTTGAAAAAATTTCTAGTTAGTCTCTAAAATATCCTTAAATAATCTAATATGTAATCTTTTTTAATACTTCAGTATTGAAAAATTATGGACTTGAGCTCTGATTTAATTTTCCCTGATTTGTTCCGTTCCCAAATTCCCTGATAATTCCCTGATTTTTCCAGAATTTTCAAATTCACTGATAATTCCAGGTTTTCCCTGTTTTCCAGGTCTGTGGCCACCCTGATTCGTAAATTTGAATCTGAATTTGATTCACAACATCTTAACTTGTCAAGCCGAATGCGAATACATTCGTATTCACAAATGTGAATTTGAATTGATTCATATTTGCAAATGTGAACCCGAATACGAATTTTGAATTCACACCTATGAATACGAATCCGAATCTATTCGGATTCACACCTATAAATCTGAATCATTTCGGATTCACATCTATGAATACGAATCCATTTGGATTCACCCTTGGATTCACTGAAAAATTCAAATATAAACAAGTTGTAGCTTGTCAGTGCTTCGACCTTCATTCGTTTGTCTGTACCTCGCTATAGGTCGAGTTATGGGGTTTCTCACCTGGGACCCTACTCTCATTGTATCGTCAATATAGTCGATACCGAGAATACTGGTTTTTTGTGCCCCGTGACGTCACATCTCGTGAGATGCGAATAATCGCTAATCTCAAAGTCACTGCTAAGTTTAGGTACCTAGAATCACACCGAGAAGTCTACGACAGGGTAAGAAGACGTGAGTTGTCTTCCTCGGCACTGAGAAGCTATTATTGTTTATTCCAAGTTTTTTCAACGGGGAGTGCGCCATAATGTTTATAAGTTCTAAAAATGTTGTTTATTATGTTTTTACATTTAGATTTTTTCTTTATTTTGAGTTTGATGTTGGGAGAGGCATCTATTTATCGGCAGTAATTGGAACTCAGCAACTTTGCCGATTATCTATAAGTATCTTATTTTACTGAGAAATTGGCCAAAATTTTCAAATTGAAATTACTTTGAGGTATGCCCAAAACTTGAATTTATATATTTACTTAATCAGGTTGTCGATCTAACCCAGGGAGGAGGGATACATTTTCTTTAATAAAATGAGCTCTTTACTCAAATTCTATTTTCTACCAGGGGAGGGGGGGGGGAACCATTTCGTTTTTATCGTATCGTATTTAAGTTTAATTTTTCCGCACAGAATAATTGAATCATCGTTTTTCAAGTCTTAAAATGATAGCAAAAGCATAAAACATGAATTTGTTTCTTTCAATTCTCAAACATAAAGTGTTTTAAATGCATTTTGGAAAAAAGATCCGCAGACATGTGATTTAGGATCTCCATTTTTCTCTTATGCATTGCCCCAAAAATAGGGACTTGTACTTAATATTTAAAGAGTGAATATATATCTCTTATTGCGAAAAGGCCAAAATATCGCGAAAAGCAAAATTGACTCTATCAAAATCATTGCAAAAAGCGCAGCACATGCAGTAATTTTTACCCCTCTCAAACAACAAATGTTTTAAATACATGTTTTGAAAAAGTGATACCTAGACAAAGGACACGACTTTGTAGGACATTGAGCACGAGCTTTATGTGCTGCCCCCTCCCCAAATAAAAACAATATAATGAAGTAGTAAAATATTTTGGATTTCAAGTTTTCGAAAGAGTATTTTTAAATTTATTTTTTATCTTGTCATAGTGCGATATGAAATTTCTCCATTTTAAAAACTTTGATTTAAGGCCTTTTTTGCCCTGCCCAGACATGTGATTTTTCTTTCCTTAGCATTTAAAGACTGAAAATACAACTATTATTGCGAAAACAAAAATGAGTAACGCAAAAAGAGGACTTTTACTTAAAGCCTGAATTTAAAACTATTATTGCGATAAAGTCAAAATATCTCTGAAAACAAAGTCATGAAGTTCAATGATTTAATTTAACAAATATTTTTAAATATTAGTACTATTTTTTAAAAGTATTTATAAATTTTTTCATGTTTAGTCGAAGCATTTGATATATTGAAATGAATTCGTATAATGTATTTCGACACTTTACTTCACTTACGCTTGTATGCTCGTATGTGTTGAAAAGAGTACATCTTTTCAACACATACGAGCATACGCAAATGTTGATGTAACGCGAGTGAGATATACTAAAAATACTGTCATTTGATTGGTCAATCGTTTTTTATTCTCGATACGTGGTAGAAGGAGAGAAAAATCTCGCTCGGGCACATTAGGGCTTTCAGAGTAGTACAAAATTTGACAAGCGACTACTTTTTCGGCTATTCTTGCTTGTCGTGAGGGAGTAATAGACGTCACTGGAAGTTCCAGGAAGTTTCAGAGTAGGGCCCCTGGATTGGTGAATACAACTGGCTAAGTTTCAACAACGATAAAAATCGGAAATTTCTCACCGAAGTACGAAATGGCGTTGCAAATCTAAAACACGTTTGCGCGTTTCAGAAGTCAAACAGTTATTTATTTATATTTGCGTTTTAAGTTGAATTTTAAAGAGAATACAAGTGTGAATCCAAATGAATTCGTATTCACAAATGTGAATCCAAAATGATTTGGATTCATAGGTGTGATTCCGAATAGATTCGGATTCGTATTCATAGGTGTGAGTTCAAAATTCGGATTCGGATTCACACTTGCAAATACGAATCAATTCGAATTCACATTTGTAAATACAAATGTATTCGCATTCGGGTTGACACGTTAAGATATTGTGAATCAAATTCGGATTCGAATTTACGAATACAAATACGCCCATCTCTGCCGTATAAGTATGAAATTAATGCCAACATTTTACCAGGATGGCAAAACATAAATATTCCAATGTTTCTATTTATCCCAGAGACTATGGGATTAATGGAAACATCCAATTTGTTTTCCTCTGAGGTTCATATGCTGGTAAATAATCCGTAATAATAAAACGAAGAATGTGTGAGTAAATTTGGCAGGGAGGTACTTGGGTACACAAGAACAATAATATAAATAAATACAGTCGAACCTGTTTAGCTCGAACCTGCCTATCTCGAAAATCTCTCTATGTCGAAATTTTTCAATTTCCCTGCTTTTACAATATAAAAATAATGTTTTTTCTCATGTTTCTCTCGTATGATTTTTCTCGAAAACCACTATATCTCGAATTTCGACAACTCTCATACTTGAATTTCATCTTCAGCCACCTTTATAAATATTATAACTTCGAGACAAAAATCATCTTTTGCACAATCATCTTTGCGACTATGTTCGTACTTAAAGGTATGCATTAACTTGCTGTCGATATAGTCATCTCATCACATTTAGTAAAACGTGGACTCATAACATGTACAGTAAAATATTCAACAATATTAATGCAAAGTAATCTATTAAGTATTTGACTTTGTTCCAATTCCTTATTTTTTTAAATTTTAGCACAACCTCTGTATCTCAAAACCTCCGTATCTCGATTTTTTTTTCTGTCCCATGAAATTCGAGATAGACAGGTTTGACTGCACTGCATATAAAGCCCTGTGGTTCGTATAATTACTCAGTATTTATTTTATTTATTAAATTTATTTAAAAATAAATAAAAGTAATATTATTTTTTAAAAAAACAAAACGGATAGTAAAGAGAATTTTTTGGAACAGTTTTGAAAATTTTCGGAAGGGGTTTGAACCTTTAAAACCCTCCCCTTATATTACGGCCAGAGCCGTTTATGTGTGTGCAACGTTTAAAACTTTACATTTTACGAAAATAAACAATAGTATTTATTACATAACAAAAAAACCTGACACCTCATTTAAAAAAAAAGATGCTAGAAGGACTTACATAAAAATTCATCATCACTGAGGTCGTCTTCCTCCTTGTACGAGACCTTACTTATATTGCGCTTTGGGTATCTTGACAGCTCTTTTTCTTTTAAAACTAAATAAAGATGTTAATTCGAAGTTTGTAAAAGCAAAAAACCACGATGTCAAAGAAATGATGACTCCAATAATAATTTTATGAATGAAACGTACTTCTTTTTGGAATATTTTCTGTAGGAATATTATTAATCTTACAAAAGTTATCAAGCTTCTCAAATTCTGTTCTTGCTCCTGCAAGCACTTTTGTCAGGAATTGTTCTGCTTCTGAGCTGAGCGGGCTTTCTTGATATGCTTTTGTATTCTATAAGAATAAAATAACAATAAAAACACAAACATTGTCAATGATTAAGTATATGACATAGTGCTCCTCCGGCAAGATGAGCTATGACCTTGACAATATTTGGCTAGTTTTAAACAGTTCAGTAAAAAAAAAAGACGAACGCTTCATTGTCGCGGATTTGACTTGAGAAAACAAAAAAAGAAACTTACTTAACTCAATTCAGAGGCAAATAATTTTCTCTATTACCCCCAAAGTAGTTTGACATTGTCAAGGTCAGTGCTTAACTTTTCAGAAGAGCAGTATATTATTTCGCTCTAAAAATTTATTCAATAGGGATTTTTATTTTTCTCATGCAATAATCTCTTAAAATGTTTATTTGATGGGCAGAATCTAAAAAATCAAAAAATCGGATGAATATGACCTACTTTTTCTAGTTCAATCTTCTCTGGACTTTCCAGCAGCCAGTTCGGCATAAAGTCATCTAGTTAATGTAACAGTTAATTATAAAAAATTAACTTATTAAATAATAAAAAAAGCATAATGATAAAGAATACTAAGCAGTTAAATGTTATAACTGTCGGCCCCGCTTAATCGAATACTGTCGATTCCAAGAAATTGTATTCGATTAAGCGGGGTATTTGATTAAGCGGGGAACATTTTTTTAACTTTCCATTTTGACAATTTTAGTCTCAAAACGTAGTAATAACAAAGAACTAGCTATATAAAGGAAATAATTAATGTTATTGGTAAAAAGATTTTAAATAAGAAAAGTTAACAACAAAATAATATAATAATTGAGTATAAATATTGTACGGTAATCGAAAATCATAAAAAAGTAACTTACAACTTGTGCTACAAAAAATTTATTTTCGCCTTTCACTTTTATTTTCTGAAACAGTCAACAATAGTGGTTTGTTTGCTTCAAGGTCTTGTGGGAAAACTTTTATTTTATTCTGCATTTTTCTTAGCAAATTTTTTTGCAAAGGAAGATAAAAATATTATTCGATTATCCGGGGAAGTTATTCGATTAAGCGGGGATATTTAACATTGTGTCTATGAGGAAATGTTCGGTTCCGGACGGTTTTATTCGTATAAGCGGGGTATTCGTTTATCCGTTACCCGATTAAGCGGGACGACAGTATGTATAATTAGAAACCTATGGAAAGTCGTAAAAGCTTTTTTATTAAACTAGAATTCAAATGGTGAGTTTTTATATTACAGAAGGTTTATGCATGTTAACGAAATAAATTAAACAAAGGTCATTCTGGTGAAAATAATGTAGTTCACATCATTTCCGGCACGTTAAAATTTCTGCATCAACTTATAAATATTAAAAATTAATCGAATTTTTTTATTGATGCTCGTTTAATTATGCACAATCAATGGTTTGTAAGTAAATAATGTATAAATGGCTTAAAAATTACATGCAATATTATTTTGATACAAGAAGAAAAATATTATGTGCCCTGGCTTTAAATCATTGGGAGCTGAAGTTTAATTTCTAATCGTGCTGAAATGCAACAACAATATAAAAATACTATCAATTAAGTCATTTCTTTTACTTAAAATAATTGCTGAAATGCTCTGTAAGACAGAAGTTCCGAAACATCGAGCAGATTATTTCCGGTGTTCCGGGGAACGGTTTTGAAACTGACAGGTTTCCGTGGAAATCAAGGGTCTTTGCGAAAAAGTCTCCTGAATTGCTACAAGTTTCATGAATGCTGAATTCTCGCAGTAGTGAAAAAAATTTAGCTACCAGTGCGAAAATATATTCAACTTTCTTATCAGGTGTTCTACCTTCAGGCTTTTGTCCTAGGGGCTTAATGAACTCTTATAGAACTTGTACTTTAAAATTTACATTTTTTTTTTATTTGTTATTTAAATTTGTTTATTTTTTATACAGTGAAAACATCGCTTGCTGCATAAGACTCTCACCGCAGATCTTCAGCGAAGAATTTCTTTGTATTACAGTCAAACCTGTCCATTTCGAATTTCACGGGACAGAAGAAAAATTCGAGATATGGAGGTTTCGAGATACAGAGGTTGTGATAAAATTTATAAAAGTTAGCAATTGGAACGAAGTCAAATACTGAATAGATTGTTTTGCATTGACACTGTTGAATATTCTACTGTACATGTTGTTAGTCCACGTTTTACTAATTGTGATGACAATATCGGTAGCAAATTAATGCATACCTTTAAGTACGAACATAGTCTTTGAATATTTGTGCAAAAGATGATTTTTGTCTCCAAGTTATGCCATTGATAAAGGTGGCTTTAGGTGAAATTCAAAAATGAGAGTTGTCAAAATTCGAGATATAGAGGTTTTCGGGAAAAATCATTCGAGATAAACGTAAGAAAAAACATTAAATTTATGCTATGAAAGCAGGGAAATGGAAAATTTTCGACATAGAGAGGTTTTCGAGCTAAACAGGTTCGACTGTATTAATATTTTGTCAAATGGCATTCACATGCATTAAGATAAAAAAATAATTAAGTAAGCATATCCACACATGTAGCATTAATGTATGTTTCTATTTCTCGGGATGCATCCGCCCCCCCCCCCCTCCTCCTTTTTTCAGCACTGATAGTAAAATGTTTTTCTTTTTTTTTTCTTTTTACTTTTTCCAACTCGTTTCACCATTTTAATAAGTGACAAAAATGCTAATTATTTTGGTAAACGTGGGACGTTTTGATATTGATGATATTGTAAATTAATTCTTACGAGCAGTAAGTCCGCTCTTAACACAAAAACAAGATGGTGGAGCTACATGCAATTGCAATATAAGCGGGCTGTTTGCATATTTCATGTATTTCTTACGAACTTTTTTTTAATATTCGACTTACCTTTTTTCGATTTTCTTCGTCTTCGCTTGTGTACAGTCAAAGGGAAAGGCACTACTTTTGGCGCACCGATAGTGGCTCCTTAAATACACAAAAAAATTTTTTTTGTCCAATGATACAGCTTATGTGTTTTAACATGAGCACTTTATTTGATTGAAATCATGTTTTAAACGTGATTTTATTTTTTCCATCAAACAGGCATTATATAAAAGCTAGAGCCTCCTAGAATGTTCTTGAATGAAAAATATGAGAACTGACTGGATATTTGTAGAGCCAGTCAGCGGATCAAAGAGTCGCAGTCTTCACTAATGGTGACTGGGGACATTTTAAAATTCTCGTGTCCTCCAAGTGAATCAATATTCATAACATTATACGAAGAGGAATTTTTTTATTTAATATGTGTACAAAATACATAAAAACAAAACAACATTTAAAGCCTCTTTATTCTTCTTTTTTTTTTTTAATTTTTATTTTATCATATTTTCTTTTATTTTATTTATTTATTTATTTATTTTTAAAGTCATGAATTTAAAATCATTTGTTTCTAAATCCAGTTCTTAATTGTTAATAAATTGATTTTATGAAAATGCCATCAAAAATGTATGACGACATTATTTCACCTCATCGTTCATAAAATTTCACCAAAAAAGGTATCTGCATTTGGAAAATATTATCTGAAAATCTATGGCTCATTTAAATTGGAACAAAAAAATCGAAATCAATTTGTAACAATTTATGTTTTACCATTCAACTCATTCTTCACAACATTAGTTTTTCTACTATCTGGCGTTCCATTCTTCGCTTTCATAAAATTTGGAATTTGTGCCGGCAGACCTATAATATTTCAAAATTCTATTACAAAAAAAGCAAATATTAACGTCTTCCAAGCTGTTAAAATACTATAAAACTCATTAGTTGAAATTGTTCATTCACAGAATGATCAGAATATAAGGTCATTTAAATGAAACCAGTTTTAGCTATAAATTAGCCAGTTATCACTTATTGGATTTGACTTAAAGCTAAATAAAGAGCAATAGAATCACCATTGCCGTTTTAAAAGGAGACACCATGTTTTATTTTCAAGGAACCTATCTTACCTATGGATATCAAAACATCATAATTCCGCTTGAGATTTATGCAGCGGGATTTTTCGTAATAACCCATGGAATCCCATTGTTCAGTACTAAAATAGCACTTAATATCCTCTTCGTTAATAGCCATGCATTCAAACTTTGCAAAAAGCACTTCTAAGAAATTATGTTAAGAAAATTGATTTTTTCACAAAAGTTATTTCAGACGATAGCAAACTGAAATACGTAAAATTCTTTTGCTGAAAGAATGATGCATAATTTTTTTTTCTCCTCAGACGATTTATAAAAACGTCATTTTACTTCAGGATTTTTTTTTTCTTTTTTCGCTTTTAACTCTCCCCCCTCCCCTCGCAAAAGGTTCTTTTTTTGAATGTATTATTCAACTTCGCAGAGATGGCCTATGACTCTCTCCTTTTTTCAGGATTGTCCATTTTTAGGAAGGGGTGATACGCAGATGAAAATTGAGGAATGGGATTCACAATTGCGGCATTGGTTATAAAGCTTGAATACGCCACCTTGCTTACCTTTAATTGGTCTCCCAATTTGAGAAATTAGCCAAAGAGGAAACTATTTTAATTTTTGCACAATCGGGAAAGATTTCTCATTGGATATAAGAAAGTAGGTGGGTCTTGGTTTTATATCTTTCCGCAGCCATTGGCCATTGACTGCAGCGCCTCCAACTGTTCATTTAAATTTAAAAACAAAATGGTAACTTAAGGGTTGCAATAAAGAAAGCAAAGACTTGTTTTCACTTCCTCGCCAAATGCAGGTGTGGCTCGAAGAATTAATTTAATATTTCATAAAACTTATCACTTCGCCAAACTGTCGCTAAACTTGCAAATATGGCACACTGGAGTTTCTTCCTTCTCTACCTATTTTAAGGAATAGACTCGTTTTCTCATTTGATTGACACCGGCCATCTCGTCGCGGTTGAATAATATTTTATGCTTAGGTTAAATCAATTTCTATGCACTTAAAATGTTTTTGTTCTTGACCTCACTAGATATAAACGTTGTCCAGTGCGACTATGCTTCATCAAATCAACGACCCCATACTAACGGGAGCGATGGTTAAACAAAAGCTAATAACTCGTCTATTCGCAACTCCAACGCACTATAGGGGGCGCTGCTACCATTATCTATGAGATGTAAAGCAAATGCAAGCCGTTTTGGTTTTATTGCTTCTAAACCAAATAAATCAGGGATACTATTTGATTGTATGCATGATTTTTTTTTTTTTTTTGTTCTTTTTTTTTTTAAGATTTTTTTAAGCCTTGGCCAAGTTCTGACCCAGACCAACTTGTTTTGACACCCAAAAAGATGCAAGTGGAATGCACTGTTTTACCGCTATCAGGAATTTTGTAAATCCCGCTAAGTAGCGTATTCGAGCTCTGGAGTTGCGAATAATTAGGGATTAGAGTTAAAGGCAGGGATTCAAGTCAAACAGGCTATCGCAAATTAACAATCGCTACTGGAAATGAATTACATTAGAACGTTTCTTGATAAAAACATCGTGACGTCAGCGTGACGTTTGCCTATGAAAAACGAGCTAGATAAAACGTCACAGCCTACTTGGCGAATAAGAGGAGATCGCTGAGTGCTTGTGAGCTCTTATTGGCTCCACCCGTAGTGACGTCATGCCAAGTTAAGTTGATGATAATGTAATTCACTTCCAGTAGCTATTGCAATTCGAAGCGATCGCAGTGCTGTTTCACTTGAATCCCTGCCATAGTTCGATTAAATAATGTGTGCATATTTTAATTAAATAAATGCTGTTGTTTTCTTTTGTAATGATGTTCTTAAGGACTGCTGTCTTTTATGTTATGGCTTTTTTAAATATTCTTTTCTACTTCGGCTTATTCTGTCACTTTGCTTATTCTGTCTATGGGCCGAATTCAAATGAAACACTGTTGCAATCGCTTCGAGGCGATCGCAAATTGCAATCGCTACTGGAAGTCGAATTACATTAGAATCGCATCTCGTAGCGATTGCAACTTATCCAAATTTGGGAATTTGCGATTGTCCGTGTTTCACTTGAATTCCTGCCTATGAGAGGTAAAACAAATGCATGCCGTTTTGTTTTTATTGTATCTAATCCAAATGAATCAGCGATATTTGATCGTATGCATGATTTTTTTTGTTCGTTATTCGATTAAACTCGAAGAGATATTCGATTTCAAAGTTTAAACGGCCCAGTGTAGAAAATGAGATCGAAATATCTCGCACTTTCCGTCGAATGACAGTACTATGTCCAATCAAAAAAAAAAAAAGATCAGAATGTTTGCAGTTTTCGTTGTTATTCAAACATAATGCAAATCTACGCTACGAACTGAAAAAGCACCTAACTAAAACTCGTTAAGTTTTTAAAAGCATGCTTTATGAACACATATGATTTTAAACACTTGTTAGAGCTGTTATATTTCCCTCCAAAAGGTGTTCCTGACTCTCTCTGCTAGTGTAAAGTGTATATATAAGGCAGGAATTCAAGTGAAACACGGACGATCGCAACTCGCCAATGCAATCGCAACTTCCCAAATTTGGATACGTTACAATCGCTACGAGATGCGATTCTAATGTAATTCGACTTCCAGTAGCGATTGCAATTTGCGATCGCCTCGAAGCAATTGCAATGGTGTTTCACTTGGATTCGGAATTAAGGCAGGAATTCAAGTGAAATACGGGCGATCGCAACTCACCAATGCAATCGCAAATTCCCAAATTTGGATACGTTACAATCGCTACAAGATGCGAGTCTAATGTAATTCGACTTCCAGTAGCGATTGCAATTTGCGATCGCCTCGAAGCAATTGCAATGGTGTTTCACTTGAATTCGGCCCTTAGTCACAAAACGCTGAGTCTCATATCTCGGTGAATATTCGTCGTACTAAGGTCATTTTTTGTGTTGGTATTATTCTTCATGCAGATTATTTCCATAAATATAATAATGAGGGAACGGGGATGATATAAAAAGCTACTTTACAGTTTTTTTTTTCTCAAATTCTTTATCAATTTTAAAGTTTTAATACTTTTACTCTGCTCCTTATTTTGAATATATTTGCAATTGCAAGTAAGCTTCTAGGACTAACGGTTGCGAAAATTAAATTCTTATAGGTTAAAACGGAACACCCTGTATGTAGACTGGTATGTTATTTCTGTGCCGTAAGAGCAGAAAGAACAAACATTGTTAATGTCAATTAACTAAACTACGCATCAAACTAAATGTTAAGATTGTTCCTTCGCTACTTAATAAACCTAGTAATGCAGTAAAGAACATTTGTCACGCGTTACCCTTAGGTGGTGAAAAGTTATGACAGGCGAAATCCAATATCGATAACTCGTATAAGTGGTCGATATCGGATATAAACGAATTCTGAACAGGAAAATGAAATGAAGTTCCTAAACTATACAGTCAACATTTCCGATAGTTTTCACGCAAAATTACATTTTAATGCAAACCAAACTCAAAATTCGCTTTTATTTTTAACTTTAAATTGCTAATTAGATAGAAATTTCTTCTGCGTTTTGGCAACGCTTTGTTTTCGGTTTTCAAATGTTTGTAACTATGAGTTTTTTGTGTTCGTTAACGTTTAAAGTTTGGTTGTTGCTTGCGATTTTAATACTACCGTAAATTGTCTTGAAATTTAAAATAATTAAGGTTAGTTGTGAAAATGTTTTTGAGGCATCGTGAAACTTAAAATCTAGTTTTCTTTGTTGCAACTTTTATTGGCCTTGTTACCGGATTTAACGCGAATGATACTTTTAATTCGAAGTTCTTAGGCCACCTTTCGATGGTTTAAGAAATTAGCCAAAGAGGTAAAAAATTTAATTTTACGCAGACAAGGCGAATGTCTCTCTAGACGGAACCATTCTACATAAGCTGGACAGTTTTTCTTTTACCTTTTTCACCAGCCATTAGCCAAAGACTGCAGCGCCTCTTGTGATTCAGTTGAATTTTGAACTCATACACAAATTTTGAGGTCCCCTTTCACTATTTTTTTGAGCAATCACAAATTACTTATTATCCTTACGTGACATAGTGGACGTTTCTTTGATTTTTCAGATTACCATGACAAGAAAAAGTCTAGTTAGTAATTTTTAATATTTGTTTAGAGAGACTAATGTGGCAATTTTCTTCAGTCAAAAGTACTACTTTTAGTCACTAATATTATTAGACATAACAAAAAAAAAATATATGAGGTCAGAAAAAACTTCATTTTCCCAACAGTTATTTTTTTTTTTTTAATGTTCGATTTCTGACACGAATCGAACGTCACGTAGGACGTCACAAGTGGAGAAGCTTTGGTGTGCAGCCAGGTTGAATTCACATTTGACGACAGCTACGAAAATGAAAAAGCCACTGAGAGTCACCTTAGGTTATTTTTTAAGAAAGATAAATGAGTCAAAATTTAAAAAGAAAAAATAATTCACCCAACGCTTTTGATCGTGCTGTTTCAGAAAAAAAGTATTAGTAAAAAAGAAATGGGAAAGACCCCCATGTTGTGAAATTTTTCCTTAAAAATTGATTACAAACAGCTTGGAAAAAAATTGGTATAATCTCTCGGAGCTCGAATTAATTTTGTGTGAAATTTTAAGTCTGTATTATTCTGGGCTGTATATAAGGCTGTATTATTCTGGGTTACTTTAAATTAGGCGTATGAAGTTTAGAAATTTTACGTCGTCTCCATGGAAACCGTACGAAAGAAAACAGCTCCACTCGTTTTTATGCACTACTGTTGAGGCATTTCATTTAGTTTATGTTTATCAAATCAGGCTTACGCTTTTGCTTATGTCCTCATATCTCGGTAATTTCTCAACGTTTTTTAACAAATCTAGTCATACATAAATAAGGAAAAATTTCTAAGAAATGGTTGTGCTTGATTAACGTTGATTTTTCAATAGAATAATAGTTAACGCACAAAGCAATTTTAACCGTTTGCATTTAACCACTGTTGCAAAAGCTAAGTCAGGAAAAAGTCCATAGCACCGTAACTATGACAACCAGCAGGGGGAAAGTGCGGAGAGTGGGAAATTAATTTTACTTTGAGCCGCCAGCTCTTATTACACAGGGTATAATAAGTGCTAGAAGGTCTCCTGGAAATAGGCACCACCACAGAAATTATTTCAGTTTCTTTCACAATGCCTTTTTTTAGTTCATAAAGATAGAACGTATCGTGCAAAGATTTAGTGAGGTAACTACCAAATTCTAAGAAATGTGACTGAAAAGTCTCCGCTTTAGGTGTAGAAGGACGACCAAAAATGTATGCCTTTTGTTCTTATCTATTTATGACGTAGCGAAAAAATTGCAAACAAAATATCCGACATTTTTTTTAAACTTGTTCGCAGAAGATATTAGAGAGAAAAAAAAATGGTGCAAAAATTTTATCCCAACGCCTAATTCAATAATACTGTCGGTTCCAAGAAATAATATTCGATTGAGCGAAGTATTTGTTTAAGCGGGGATCTTTAACAATGCGTCTATGGCATGGTTCCAGGATGTTTTATTCGTATAAGCATGGTATTCGTATATCCGTTACTCGATTAAGCAGGGACGACAGTTCCTCTAAATCAGAGACTCATAAATAAAAAAGTTATATAACATTATTGCTTTTAGAAGAACATTTTGAAAATCGATGTTAGAGCAAGACGCACAAAAGAGGAGGCGTATAAGAAAGATTACTGCACTAAAAGAAGATTATGAAAAAGATCTGCCGCGATTAAAACTAAATGCTTTATTCACGAGGGTTTCGTGAATAAATACTTCTTGTTTGCCGCAAAGAAGCTCAAGTAGTTCTTTTAAAGTGTGGTACGTAATTAAGTTAATGTGTTTTCAAATTAACGCATTAGAGGACACTGTAAGGAAAAAATGTCGAAAAAAACCCTATAGAAAAGGTGGGAAGAAAAAAGGATCAGCAAATAAATATATTTAAAAAAAAGTTCTTAGACATAGATCTAGGAGGATTAAATTATGCTTATTCGTTCGCAATTGTAATTCAAATTTCCACTCTAACGGTTTTTTTCTTTTTTTTATTTTTGGTTCCTTTTTTTTTTTTTCTTTTCCTTCAGCTAACAGCTTGCCCTTTTTTGTGGAGCATATTAGTATAATTTTTTATGCTTCTATTTAAAAAAGATAAATCTCTAATTCGTTGAAATGTGGATGGAAACTGTAGGCTTGAGTTTTAAGTAGACAAACGATATTTTTATTTATTTTTTTTTTTCTACTTCGTTTTTACCGTTGATGATATGGTGAGAAAATTGCGACCCAAAACTACGCGTTCGAAAATTACACCTTCCAGAACAGTGAAGGGGACTGCATAAGAAATTGCCAAAAATGAGCTCGGTAAAAGAACATTACCGTAGAGCCGTCGCTCGGATTACGCGATTAAGATAACGATGAAAATCGAAGACAGTGATTAATCGTGCGCACTGTCGCTAATAACAAAGAGATGACAAGATGGAGACTCCGGGCTTCATCTTCGCAGCTGGTGGTTATATCGGTGATGGATCGTCCCCCCACGATTCTTCCATAATTTAACGACTATCGGGATTTGGCGCGAACAGAAAAGTGTTGGGAGATATGTATAGAACTCCTTTATTTCGTGTCAGCTACCGGGATAAAATCTGAAGTTGTTAATAAGCGTTTACATCGTGGAACGGCAATAAATTATGCGTGATGTTTTATTCAAGGTGTTCCTGCTTTAAAGATTCCTTTAGGAGCGAAAGTTATATTAACACAATATTGGCAAAAATAAGTTTAATTCAGAGCAAAAAACTTGTTTTCTTTATGTGACTATTTTACTTAAGTGGGATCTTAACTTTTGTAGATACTTTACGTTTTCAAATTATTTTTTTATTTTAAATGGAAAATAATTTCTACTGTTTTATGCTGATAAGGCATTTTTTCAAAATACAATACTGTCGGCCCCGCTTAATCGAATATCGTCGGTTCCAAGAAATATTATTCGATTAAGCGGGGTATTTGATTAAGCGGGAGAATTTTCATCAGCTTTCCAGATTGCAAACATTTGTCTTAAACTTAATTATAATAAATTAATAGCTAAATCCTATACTATAATACGAGAGATGTTTGCCAAGTCGAAAATCGCCCCAGAATTAATAAACTCCGGTAAACTTGGGGGTCTGGGGTTTTTGACCACGGGGAATCGATTGGTTTTGAAGCGCTACGGTCGAACAGTTCGGAGTTACAGATAGGATTCATGAAAAGTTTGAGAAGATTTCTTACTACGCCATTTTCTTTATGATTACTCTTATTGTTATACTGTTTCATAGCAACCACGTTTTAACAATGGATTTCATATTTAATCACATCAGCGTAAATTTATGTTTTTATGTTATTTGGCAAATAATTTTTGGCAACATGTTAGAATTGTTATTGTTTTTGAAATTTAAAAGAGATCGATCAAAATAAAGTTAGAATTGGGTATGGGCAGCGGTAGAGCCGCTATATAGACAGGCCGACGAATCAAGCTTAAGTTTCACCACTTTGGATCCAACTTATTAACTTTCGCTTTCACTTTTCATTGTTGAGGAATTAGGGTTACCAGAGCAAAGTTTCGGGACATTGCCAAGCTTTGTTAATTTACGTAAAAAGTTACCAAAAAGCGATAACTGGCCAGAAAAGACAATCCTCACACACGCGCTGGATCCTAAGTGGTAATCTTGATGCGTCGGCTCGTCTTTATAGGGGCCTGAGGCCGCGGTTGTCCAATCGGTTAGTCGTCGAACTCGTAACCGGAGGGTCTCGGGTCGATCATTTCGCCGCCGATCAAAGATCCACCGTCTTCATTAATGGTTGCTGGGGGACGTTAAAAATGTTCGTGGTCACAAAATCCTCCAAGTGAAACGAAACCTCTGGGGTGTGCTGGGCCAAGGGTTTACTCGACCCTTGGGCTTGGTTAAAAATGAACAGAGCGCTCTTCAGGGTCCCATTCCGGTTGAAAAGCGAGTTATGGTATGTACGGGGGGGGGGGACCTGGAGTGTAAAGTGAAGTGAAAGTCAAAACCAACTGGAACCAAGTGCGTACTGGAGAACAGGGACTCTGCTTCCATTCTCATCAACTCCTCCCGCGCCTTCGGCGCCAAATGAAATGAAATTAGGTGTGATTTTACGGTGTGCATGGATTAAATAAGGTTGTGTTTTTTAAAATAAATTACGGCTGTTTTGAATGCATGATTGCAACCAAAGGCTCAAAAATGCTTTTCAAGTTTATCTAAATAAGTACTTCGCACTTTAGAAAAAAACACGAGTTTACAAACCTCTTTTTTTTTTAACCGAGCGGGCTCAGTCCCCTGGTACACGTTAGGGGTAATACGAGAAATGGTTGCCAAGTCGAAAATCGCCCCAGAATTAATTAACTCTGGTAAACTTGGGGGTCTGGGGTTTTTGGCTACGAGGAATCACGAGGTTCGGTTTTTCTAAATAAATTTGTCAAAAATATTGAACTTCAACACACTTCAATCTTTGCACTGCTCACTTTGTACCATTTCTTTAATTGTATAGTTTTTTTTATTATCAATTACATTTTATTTCCTATGACTTTTCAAACTTAATCTTTGTATAGAATAGTTCCCTTTCCAAACTCTAACTTTGTTTAGAATAGTTTACAATGGTGCACTTTAACCGGTTATCTTTTCACCAATGGTTTCACAAATTTTCTTATGGCATGTATTGTTTTGATAAATCACAATTGAAAATTTAAATCTTCCAGTTAGCTTCGATACCTATTTTCCTCGAGCGGAGCTCGGTCATCCGCTGGTAAAGGAAGTAATTAATGCTATTGGAAACAGCTTTTGAAATTCACTAATTAAACAACAAAATAGTATAATAATTTAGTTTTTATGTTATAAGTATGCATAAAAATTGTAAAAGGGTAACTTAGGACTTGATTTATAAAATGTTTGTTTTAACATTTTTTTCCACTACATTATTTGTTCAAAAATTACATATTGGTGATAGACAAGGTCAAAGCCCCCTCGTCTGCAATGCTTGTATTTATTTGTGTTAATTACTTTAAATTATCGTTTCCCGCTACCAGTTGATTTTATTTTTTATAATGGCAACGTCAAAAAGGGGGTGGGGGGTAGAATGATCTTTTTGTCGGCTTGTTGTTGACGGCATTATAAAACGACATTATACAAAATCTTTCCGTAAATAATTGCTCGTACTAATTCATTTTTGATTTATTCAAACTTTTTCTCACCAAAAATTGTTGCGAACGTCGATCAATATTATTCGTTTATCCAGGGAAATTATGCGATTAAGCGGGGATTTTTAACATTGCGTCTATGGGGAAATATTCGGTTCCTGAAGGTTTTATTTGCATAAGCGGGGTATTCGTTTATCCGTTACCCGATTAAGCGGGGACTACAGTATTTGTTTTGCACAAAATATACGGAGGAAACTTAGCCCTCCTAAATATGTTCAATTTAGAAATATTTATTCATATAAAAAAATCATATATCTTATTGGTTTCATGAATGTGACTATTTTAGTCACCGAATTTGATAGAAGCAAAAAATATGGTAATAATGATGATAATAGCATGGAGCTAAAAAATACTTTTATTTTCCTAACATTTAATTTTCAATTAATATTTTTGATGACCGATTTTTAACTTCCCTTGTTGTCCTCATTATAATGGGTATTTTTAGGAAATATTGTCCAAGTTTTAATAGGGATTTTGAACAACCGCTGACCTTTCTATCATACTGAAAATATGGCACCTAAGAGCGCTTGAAAACACTTTAAAATATTATTCTCTCAACCCAAATGTAAAGAGAATTCATTTTCATTTTCATTAAAAGACAAGTCTGTTGTCCAAAACACATTTTTACAGTTCTGAGCGATTTTTCAGCACAATAAGTTTTTATTACAGAATTTTTTATTAATCGTTGTTCTTTAATGGGTTTTGTTGAAATGTTTTGATATTCATGCATACAATTCATCTTTAAAATTGAAGGGCTTAGGAAATAAAGGGGTTGTGTGACAAAACGGAAATTGCGAGTAATTCAAGTTCAAAGTTTTATAGTTGCAGTTGCTGCAGCTTTTTTGTTTTCTGGTTTTGTCGTTAGTGTGCGAATGAAAATGGTCTAATGACATCCACTTTTTGATGTACAAAGTTTTATTTGCTTACCAGTAACCCCCCCCCCCCCCCCCCATGATTCCTCGTAACTTCTAATAAACTTATAAAAGTTGTATCTCAAAATGTACCAGTTACAAAAAATCAATAAAATCATTTTTAGCCACTTCACCTTAGTCACTTCTTTCTAGGTATCAGTAGCGTAGCCAGGATTTTTTTTCGGGGAGGGCTGACCGTGGTGCAACTAGAACTTCCCCCCGTGGCTAATCCGCATACATTTAATATTTATTACCCCTATAAACCCCCTTCCCCCCTTTCCTTGTCCTGTCCGTGGGGGCTGTTTTTTGTCTAATTTATTTGCTAATTTTCTAACTTTCCTTCACATCAACTACGTTATAATTATAACATCAGAATTTATTAGAAGTAAACAATTCATTTTGAACTATTAAAAAGTGAAATTCATCAAAGCCATAACGTGCAAGCAAGCAAAGAAAAACTGTACGGGAAGTTCACTAAATACTAAATCAATTTCAGATAAACTTAACTTAAATTTTTCGGCAAGACAGTTTTATCGACACAAATTAATCAAAACATATAAAAACATAGTCACATTATTTTTTATGAAAAAGTATTGAGTAAAAAATAGGTAAAATAACAGCACCAGCAGTAGTAATTCATTTCTATATGTATGAATTAATAATTTTGATAAATAGCAACACACCTGAAAATGTTCTTAAGCCCTGACGGATTTTCTGGAGAAGAATAAACAAACACGAAAGGAATAGGAATGTGGGTTGAGCACAAACAAACAAAATTTCTAGCTAACATAGCGAAAACTACTTAAAAGATTGTCACACTTTAAAAATGTATTTACAAAGTTTTTTTTTTGCTTAAAAACGGAGAATAAAAGAGATCCGAATTTTTTTCTGGAATGACGACACAACTTGTTGAATCGTCAGGAAGTAGTTAAAAATCTATTAGGCTGCTTAATTCCTTTAATAACATTCTAAAACAAGTACACACTTTGGATTTTAATTAGAGCACTAAATAGAGCCTTCTAGCCTTTCCACTATTTGCAAAACAATCAACAACGTCATCATCAGGAACATCGATTTCTCTATAGATTGATAAAAGTGCTAAACCTACAAGTCTGGATTCCGATGTTGTACTTCGTAGGTAGCTCTTAAGTCTTTTCAACGGGGAAAAACTTCTCTCTACGGATGCAGTAGAGACTGGAAGTACACCCATGATCTTTAGAAGCGTATGGATGTTGGGACACATTTTCCTATCACATGCATCTAAAGCTTCAATTGCTGATGCTGGTTTATTAACTTCGGATATCCATTTCAATTGCCATAGTTCCCATTCTCCCTCCATAGACTCTCTAAACCCTGTTAGATCATCTTCATAAAACTTGGCTGACACTTCAATCTCAGAAAATGAGCTCATTTCCGAAATATTCTTAGGGAGTAAATTTTGAAGGCATTAAATGTTTGCTCCATGGGTCAGAAAGCGTTCCTGGAGAGCTGCAACTAAATCTTCTAAGTAAGGAATAAAAACAGTTCTGCGGTAATATTCTTCTGCGGTTGTAGCGTAGGGACGTTCGTCGTTCGTCTGCCCCCTTGTTCTTTCCTAGAATCACGCTCATAAACGTAACGACATTCTGTCTGTGAGAATAAGTGTCCTGCCAGCCCTTCGACTAAGGAATAAGCGAATTCCTTCTTTCTGTAGGTCGAAATGTATTGTTTTCTACTGCTGTGGCAGTGACACATTTTCTGATTTTTCATCGAAACAAGGACCATAGTCCTAATCGAAACCATGTGACGTCTTCGCCAAACAGAAGTAATTGGTAATCAACCGAGCGATAAAAAGAAGGATCACCACTAGAATAAACTTGACGAGTCAAATTAAGTTAACCAAAAAAAAATTTATTTACATTGAAAAAAACTCGAATAAAATAAAAGAAAAGAAAAGTTACACTGAAGAGGTTACAAACAAATTTACCGGCAAACACAGTTGCCTCAGTGGTGTCCAAATATATATAGTTCTCACGACTTAAACAAGCCGGAGATGCGCTGTTTCAAAAGTCCCAGAGCAATCTGAAGTTTAGAGTCCGTCGACGAAGCTCTGTGCCAAAAAAGGGGTTGGGCCTTGAAGCCCCCCTTAAATTTACTTATTGGCCCAGAAGTCATGACGATGCATGTGACGCGTAACGGGAGC